>JAUZST010008756.1:0-13388 GCA_034779995.1 Parotocinclus haroldoi
GTGTGTGTGTTTGTGTGTGTGTGTGTGTGTGTGTGTGTGTGTGTGTGTGTGTGTGTGTGTGTGTGTGTGTGTGTGCCCGACGATGGTTTAGCACCCCATCTAGGGTTGTTCCTGCCCTCGTGCCCAGAGTTGGTGGGTGGGCACCGCCTGGCCAGCGACCCCATGTGGATTAAGCAAAAGATAATGAATGAATGAGTACTGTATATACCTTGTGTGTATATACTACTCACAAAAATCTGAGGATACTTCAAAATTAAATGTCCGATGATGAATTATCTCCTAATTTGTCTGAGCAGTGTATAGGTCATAGTTGAGAATAGGTGAACACTTCTCAAAAAGCCCAAAACCTTCGATATGACAAACTATTGGAATTTACCGGTATCAGACTGGAAAAACCTTTAAAAACAATCAGAAGAACTCAATATCTCAAAAACAACATTTTCAAAAAGTACAATAACCAAAAGGTTGCCTGATGCAGATTGTGTCTAGTAGATGTGTTAAAAAGCCATAGCTAGAAAAACACAAAGGACTGAAAGAAACTTCTGGCAGAATATAAAAAGTTTGACTTTGAATTGTTCAGCACAGTTTTTGTGCACTTTGAGGTGTGCAGTTTGCTCCACACTGTCTTCAATGATCTGGTGAGAAATTCAACAGTGAATGCTTCTCTGCTAAAATGAACCATGGAGATAGAGGTGTCACAGTGTAGGAAGCCAGCTGATACCGGTGACCTGCTTGACTTTGAAAAGTCACCTAATGCTTTGGAGTGGAAGAAAATACAGTACTGCAGATAGTACGTTTGCATTGTGATTATATGTAGCTTCTTTGATTCTAGCCTGTTGTATACGTGCAGAGCCTTTTGAGCTGTGAAGAGATTGTGTACAAGCCTTAAATGCTGTCCATTTGCCCTTTTGCTTTCACCCGCCTGACTTTGATGAAACTAGGTTATTGCATATTGGCTGCAGATCTGCCTCTTAATTATTCTTTGGTATTGCACATCATACTTTTGTGGTTGTTGTGGTTCTTTGCCCCTGGGAAGTTTCTTGTGGTTGTAAAATGTCATGGATCATGACTTAATCCTCATATCTTTGCAGCAGCACATCAGATGATCCACTAATGATTTTGTATTTGGGTCGCTGGATGTAATTGACTTGTTTCTGTGTTATTAAATTTTGTAGATATTTTACCATGTCGCAGTGGTTGTGATAAAATCATTTAATTTACTAAATCAACTAAACGTGATTTATCCAGGGGTGCCCAAACCAGAAATGATAAACTACTAAGGTAAAGCTCACTGAGCCAAAAATAGTTTTATGTTTGAATCCTTTCCAAATACATGGTTCATTTACCCCTAACCTTAACGAATAAAATCCACATTACTATTTCTGGTATGTCATTCATTCATTTATTATCTTCTGATTAATCCACACAGGGTCTCGGGCCAGCCGGTGCTCATCCGGCAACTCTCTGCACAAGAACAGGGACAACTCCTGATGGGGCCCCAATCCATCGTAGGACACACACACACACACACACACACACAGTCACGCACACTAAGGGCCACTTTAGGCACACCAACTAACCTAACACGCATGTCTTTTGGACTGTTGGAGGAAACCGGAGTACCCAGAGTAAACCCGCACAGACACGGGGAGGACCCAAGCCGCTCCACCCTGGGATTGAACCCAGGACTTTCTTGCTGTGAGGCAGCGACGCTACCTACAGATTCACCGTGCTGCCCCAGATTATGATTTTGTTTAGTTTATAGATTTGACATCACTAAAGTTTTCATAAGCACCTTTAGCCATGTGATGTATTAACAGGCATGTGATTTAATTCGGCTATGGAAAATCTCCTTCTGTGAAGTGATGTGTTCTATATGCACAACCTTGGTGTAAATGAACAGCTTCAAACAGAGATGTGGTTTATTCTTGTCCAAGATAAAGAGATAATTTACATTCTACAGCATTCTGATTTTCTGGCCCCGAGGTCACTCTCACACAGTAGCAGGAGACTCCAGACCAGAGGCAGCATCACCCTCATTAATCACGCTGGCATTCCATCTCTCTCACTTCCTTTTTTAACTTCATTCCCAGAGAGAATTATTGATCGAGAGTAGGGCTTAATTTCCCTGTGAAGCAGTAGGAACACTTGAAAGTGCACATTTAACAGGTTTCTAATCGGCCACGATGTGACCCAGTGGCATGAAAACACTGGACGCCTTCCTGTAGATAGTGAAGAAGATAAGAGTTAGAGGGTTTTCAGGATCTCTACAGGCGCCGCTCTCTCTTAAATGATCCTTTTCTGTCAGCACACCTGCAAGGAGAATCTGGCCTTTTTAATTTCCTGACAGAAGGATGAACTGCTGAGTTGATTATGAGCTGATTTGATGAGTATGAAGATGATGGAGGTTTTGATTTGTTTGTTAGTTTTCTTGACTGTAATCTTCCCCATCTAAAGACTCACAAACAACATGTTCAGTCACCATACATTTGACTGCAAGCGTGCCCATCCAGAGCAACGTACAACAGATACAGTCTAAGAAAGGGTAAGGGATTTGCTCAAGCGCCCAACAGTAAGACTAGAAGCCTGGACATTCAGGCCATTAGTCCAGTTCCTTAACCACTATCCCAACCCACCGCACACTTTTATCTGATTGCAGTTAGTATGACCATAAGAGTTTTGTGTGGCCAACTTCATTCAAAAATGCGTCTGTTCCTACATTTCAGGCCTGCAACACATTTCAAAATATTAACCAACAATGAAGTGTTTCAGGTGTTATTTTCTCGTACAGGTTCTTTATCATCATTTTTCAGTTCTGCCTCCATTCTCGATTGGGCATGTCAGAACTGTATGTGGGCCAGTAAAGTACCCATAGCTTCATCATGCCTTTGTAATTTGTGCAGCATTTTGTTTTGCATTGTCTTGCTGAAAAATGCACCCATATTGTACTGTAATGCTAAGTGGATTGTGTGAATGTAACTTTATTGTAGGGATTGAAAAAGGTTTGGCAAAATAATCATGTGCCCATGAGGTTATATCAAGTATTGATAAATGATGCCAATCTGTGATCCTCTTTCCATATTTGCTCCTCAAATTATTCCAGGAACTTTTGGGGGAATTCAGTTTTTCCTAACATTTTGTGTAACCTTTGCATTGTCTGTATTGCTTTTAGTAACCGGCTAATAGATTATAGTGTATTATCTACCCGTTATTTACCCAAAGTTCCTATTATTCTGGTTGTGCATTCAATAGAAATGTCTGGTTTACTCAGATATTACACAAAGCCCACATTTATTATATTATTATACCATGCAAACACTTCAGCTCATAGCTCAAAATGTCTTATACTGTTAATGTTTGACTTTATTATTTGACTCGATTAACAATATTCCTTCCTGATCGCTTTTTAATTGATTTATGATTCAAGAAATATTGATTATTTAAAGATGTACAGTGTAGCATCTGGAGTTATTTATGAGCCGGAGACAAGAACGGCATGACACACTTGGAGCAGGAGCAAAAAGGGAGAAAGATATGGAGGGCAGTTTAAAAAAATCTTTTGGATAGGTTCCAAATTTAGCATTGTGCACCATGGGTCCGATTCAGATTTTGACATTTAATTCAGAAGCTTTACTGATGTCGATGAATGTGCAGAACTAGTCACGCACACTCGTTGTTGCAGGTTTTGTAGATGTTTTAATTGTGTAAGCCTATTTAAATCATCCATTTAAATCAAGCGCCTACCTTACAGCCAAACAATGGTAGTAAAGAATATGATCTGATTGCATTGTGTGGATGAAGTATGCTGCCAGACAAATAACCATGCAGTACTATTAAAGTACCATAGAAGATGGTGCTGGTGATTCATACACTTTGTGATGCTGTATTTAAATGGAGATCGTGATAACTTAAATTATGCTTTATAGTACTGAAACTGTAAGTTGAAAATCACTGTGTGGGTTGGTTGTTATGATTTTGGAACAATACTGTGAGGAAACTTATTACTATCATTGTTTGCATTCCAGTTTACCCCAAAGTTGTCTAACACAGTTAAGGTCAGGGTTCTGTGCAAGACAAGTTCTCCATCAAACTTGGGGAACCATTTTCTAATGAGTTTTTCTTATGGAGAATGGAATGGATCAGAAAACCACCTCTGTTTGGATCCCATCTGTGAAACATGGTGTTAGTGGCATTAGGACTTGGGCCTGTTACGCTGGTATCTGGGTCAGGACATCTTGCCATCATGGCTGGAATAGTGAATTATGAACTATACTAGCAAATTCTAAAAGAAAATGTCAGGTCAACTGTCAATGAATTGAATAACAAGAGAACATGAGATATCCAGTAAGACAATCATAAATACACAAGTAATTCTACCAAAGAATGGTCAAGATAAATGAAGTACACATTCTGGAATGATCAGGTAAAAGTCCTGATTTTATTCCAATACAAATTATTAGGAAGCAGTTCATGTGAAGGAACCCACCATCATCCCAGCGTTGATTCCATACAGAGGAATGGGCAAACATTTCTTCAAGACAATGTGCTATTTTCCATGTTTAAGTATAATATTTTTGTTTCATTTTCTTTATTGGGTTCTGCTTTCAGGACTATTGGAAATTCTATAGGATTCACAGACATTCAGTTATGACTGTACGCCCGCCGGTTGTATGGAGATTAGGTGCCTGCAAGATTCAGCCTTAAATCTGAGGTTTTATTTTGCATATTCCCTAACAATAATATTTCACTTTGAAATATACCCCAATTTTGGTGAGCAGTATAAATAAATCGGACTTAACAACATATGCAGTTAAAATACAGATTTTATTTTTTATTCTTCATAAATTCACTGTCCTATCTGCTTAATCCTATTATAGGGTCATGGGAGAGTCGTGGCCTATCTTGGCAGCATAGGGGACAGCACAGGACAACCCTAGACCGGGAACCAATATATTAATAGGGTGCACACACTCATACGCATACGCACACTCACACATTAGGGACACTTCGAGCATTATCACTTACCCTCAAACATGTCTTTGGACTGTGTGTGGAAACCAAAGCAGCCGATGTAAACCCATGTTGGCATAAGGATGACCCAAGTCCCAAATACGATTGAACCCAGTAGAGCGATAGGATTCAGTGAATTTTGTGACGGCGACACTCACTGGAGAACCTCATCACCCTATTCCCAATCGTAATTTATCATTCATTCTCACCTCACAGATTCAAAGACTTGGGTTCGAGTCCTGGCCCGTAACTGTGTGAAGTTTTTAATGTTCTTCCTGTGAAAAATAAACCTTTGAGTAAACACAAAACCGAATCAGATTCTTTATTCTTCCATATCATGTAAGGAAGTGCAGATGGTAAATAGTAGAGAGCTTTTGTGACAAGCACAAACCTGTTTTAATAAATATTCTTGCTTAACAAGCAACAACAGAAAGTAGAAAAACAGAAAGCTGTTGTTAGGGTTCGATTTTATTCACATCATTGACATTTAGCTGCAGTATGTGCGAGATGGGAGACGAGACCCTGCTTGAGTGTTTGTTCAGGAAGGAAAAGCCCACCACAATGCTTCACACTCTCCCTAACAAACCAATTATCTCTGCTCTGCAACACAGAAGCCACGGGAAGTGGTGACTTCTGTCATTCTCTTCATTTCGCTACCATATGTACTACAGGAATGAATGCAAAGGTTGCAGCAAGGCCGCTGTAATACACACAGTTTATATCAGAAGAAAAGTACATCTGAAGCTGGTGGTGGAGCAACTGATTTGCAGAATGTTGAGGATTTTTTTCTTCGTAAACTAATACTGAGGATTTTTTTTACCAAATCTTTAGCTACCCAGGACAGTAGTCTTGTCAGGATTGTCCTGAGAAAACCCTCTAAAACTCTAACCCATTATCACAGTCCCCCTTATAGCTAGGGCTGGAATCAGACAGGCACATTTAACCGTTTTCGAGGAACTTGAGGTAAGTTGAAGGAGGTCAGATTGCCCAAACCCTATGACCCTGATCAGAACAAGTAGATAATTAAAAAGGTTGTGCTGGATCCTCAGATTCCATGTTTACATTTACAGTATTTCCATTTACACTGTTACATCTTCACCTGCATCCAAATTCCAGGTCCACAGTCAACCATTCACCATTAAGCAGGTGCTTTTATATAAAAAAGGTTTGAGTCTCAAAAAATACAAGGGCTATGGGCTTTGTTCAAGGGCGTAACAATGGCAGCCTGGCAGTGCTTGGACTTGAGCCTTTAAGGTTCTGGCCAAGGTCGACTGAGCCTCAATTGCCTTAGCGCCTTAGTATGTGCTTGTTAGAGTATGAACTATTGATACCTTAAAGCTGGAAGGCATCTGATTGTTATAATTATCAAATAATGTACAGGAATACTATGCAGTCTGTAGTATACTTTAGAACTAGGCTAGCATACAGAATGGCATTTTTAACACAGCTTAAAATATTTAGTTACACTGATCATGAACTAGATCAATTTAGATCATTTAGATTTCATGGTAAAACTGAAAAATTGTTTGACAGTATTAATGTGAACTTTCACAGTTTGGCCATAAATTTCAGTTGTACTATGAATTTTTGATGGTAATTTGGCCACTTCTTGATTCTACTGTCAAATTTCATAGTACAATTTGTCCTGGGAAATCACATCTATAATTTTTCAAAATCAGCCCTTTTATACAGAAATATATGTTTTTTAATTACAGAAATATAATCCTCCATCTATTTTCAAACTCGATTTATGCTCACGGCTGTGTTCGTTTCCGTGACGTACACTTTTTATGTAGCTCCACTGCTCCATCTAGTGGTCAAAGTGTATAAACCACATTCACACAATCAGAGAAATAGAATAAGTGGTACTTCGACCTGGGGGTGTTTTTCTTTTGGGTTTTTTTTTTGTTTTGTTTTGTTTCGTTTGGCTGGTTGGTTGGTTTTGTACTGGTTCTAACAAATATTTGAGTTATATAATATATTGTAAGATCACGGTTTGTTACAAGAGTTTTTTACAGCATAAAACATGATTTGGAATTTGTTCTTGCATACAGTGAAGGACAAAAGTCTGAGGCAACTATTAAAATGTATACTGCTCACAAAAATAGGGGCTACTTCAAAATTAAATATCCCCTCATTTTTATGAGCAGTGTTCTATTTAGCTATTTGTCTCAAAATGAATGTTTGACTTTATCTTTAACCGCTTCAAAAATGTTGGGCTGGGTTTAGGTCAGGTCACTGTTCAGGAAAGTCCATAACATTCATCACACCTTAATCTTTTTTTGGTCTTCAAGTAATTGTTGCCTAGCTATCAGATGTGTTAATGCCCTTACACTGTAGTGTGAATCCTTATCCACTAATAAGCATTTTCAGTAGTGGACTCAGACTTTTGGGGCCTGATGGCTAGGTGGATGGATGGATGGATGGATGGATGGATGGATGGACATGCAGTAAGTAAGTAAGTAAGTAAGTGAGCAGGTACACTCACACACAGTGGGGATCATTTACAGAAGCCTAGCAAAGTCTGCATTGTTAATTGCTGTTATCTAATGCAACAGTGATGCTGATAGAAGTACTGATTTGTCTGACCACAATACGTGTTTCCACTGTGTGATGGTCCTTCCCATATTCCTCTGTGTCCTGAAAAGCTAATATAAACCTTCCTCTTTGCACAATAAAGTTTTAAGTGTCATTTGTGAATGTAATTCTGTACTGCAGGGGTTAGCAACAGTTTGCCATAGAAATCTCTTATTTTTGTCAGCTATTAATGAATGACGGTTCTTGATGCAGTGATTAGGCCCTTGCCCTTAATGCTTTGTAAATTAAATTAATGACATTATGCAGAGGGAAGTTTTCCAAGCCTTAATTTCCATTTTCAAAGCTAAGGTCTGGTAGTGAACAAAAGTTGCATTTTACTAGCAAAAACTGAAAAGCATACAAAAGCATACACGTTTTTCCTCTCCCAGTTTATCCAGAGTTTTGCTACACCTACCAAACCACTAGTGGTAGTGGTTGTTCTAGCCATGTCGTACGGTTTGTATTAGGCAATGGACTCACATAACTGACTACTGCCGTTCTTCCAGCACAGTTAGTCTTTGTCATGGTTACTATTAAGCATTTAAACTCATTCATTCATTCATTCGATTGGATTAACCGTACAGTGGCGGCCGACTCGGTCACTTGATGGATCATCGATCTCCACACATTTCTGTCTTTCATCGACGTGATCCATGAAGTATTTCGGCAGGATAGTGAAGTATTTTTCCATTGCTTTCTCCACCCCTGCCATTAATTTCACCTTCACATGATCTGATTACGATAGGGATTCATTTAATTTTGACACTCCGATATGTAACACTGGGTCACTTAATATAATGGGTTTTTTTTTTCTCATTTGTTTCTCTGTATCTACTTTGTGTCGACATGTTCATTACTTGATTGTGTACTACAGTTCAGTAGCAAACTGTCTGAAACAAAACATTATTGTATTTTGGAAAATAGTAATGTTAAAAATGAAAAATATGATTTATGCATATAGTGCATTTCAGTGCTTACAAAAATTAGGGGATATTTCATTAAGGGATATTTTATTTTGGGCTAAGCCTTAATTTTTGTGAGCAAAATATTTCAATGGACTCTTATGTTCTATGAAGTATGACTGATTTCATTAAGTGTATTTCTGTGTATTTATTTTTAAAAACAAAAGTTTTTTGATCTGATGGAAAAACCGGACTTGCACTTCGGCCCGCACAGCCTCAGTCAACACCTGCAAGATGGGATAGGAAATCTTTTCCTTAATAGATGTGTCCAGATTCTCCTACTACCTGCTCGGTGACTGACCAGTAAAGGCATAAAAATGGGAAGACTGGAGTTTTGATTCTGCTGTTACAAAAAGGGGTATGAGTTTGAGAAGCCTTATCCACCAAGGGAAGTGTACTTGCTGTTACCATTCCAACCAAGATGAAGCTGCACATAATGGTACTGTTCACCAATTGTCCACGTTGAAGCAAGTAAAGCTACAGTTTGGCTGGAATGAAAACTTTCAGTAACTCCACCTACCTGTGCTCTCCCAGTGTTGGAAACCTACACCATCTCTGTTGATACAGTGAGTTTTCCAAGTACAGCTACTGCATCGTTGCGGCCAATTTTGCTTAGCAAGTCAGCCAAGTGCCCCACATTCCAGTGTGGGTGACTGGTAATTACTTTCTCAAGCACAGCAACTAGGGGACTTCTTTTTTCCTTCATTGAATAGATGTAGTTGATCCATGCAAAGGGCAATGAACAGTTTGCAGCGAGGTGACGGGTGTTCTTAACTCCAACAGTTTCAGGGTCCAGCAACAGAACAAGTTCTTCAACCACATCCAGATTATTTAGAACTGTCTGAAGTGGAGCAGCCTGGATTTCTGCAGCTGATGGGGAATTAATACTAATTATTATATTCTGTAGTAGCAACATTGGTAGTAATAAGCCTGTTCTTAGAACAACATTTCATACAGATTTAACAGCAATTTAAAACTCGGGCAAATGAAAAATATTCAGAATACTTCTTATATTCAAAATGTATCTCTCCAGTCTTTACATACACTCATTGAGTACATTATTCTCAACACAATACATTTTGCTCTCATAACAGTAATATACCATTGAGATTCATGTATCTCTGCTGGTCCGAATAAAGTCATAAGTGAGTGTATGTAAACACTGTCAGAGGATGCTTCATGTTTCACTTTATGTCAATTTGAAATAATGTTACATCATACAGTTTAAAAACAGTGCTAACTGTTCTAATACAGTAACTTTCATTTACCTGTAAAGGGCACATTTAAAGTGTTGCATTATTATTACTATGTCATTATTGCATTATTACTTGCCCTTTTTAATAAGAGCAAAAAAAATTAATTGTTCCTCTTGCTCTTTAAGGTACTCACACAGTAGATGCATGTGACTGTCAGTGCTGTCTTCTCTGGATGTCAAATGTTCTGTCAGGGTGTTCTTATTTTCAAAGCTTAGTCCATTAACATGGGTCTTGCATCCTTCATGTTAAGAAGATAACCAAGAAACAAGTGAGTAATAGTTATAACTGTACTCTTTAACACCACTTAATAATACATGCAGTTTAAGTTATCAACTTAAATTAAGTTATCAAATTAGCAATTTGTTTCTTCATACTGTATATGTTCTAATATATGGATGTATATGGATTACTCCTTATTTAATCCTTTGTGTAATATATAAATAAATGCTATACTGCCGTAAGGGACACCCCTTATCTGTGCCAGCTGACCACAGACCCAACCCTTCCCTACCTGAGGAGCACCAGAGACTTGGGAATCTGTAGCAAGGTGGAACACATTCACATATTCATTCACACCATGGAATGTAGTGAATATAGCCAGTCTTACCCTGTCTGGGCATTGGGTGTCAGTAAGTCTGTAACCAACAGACAGACTTCGCCTACCAAAGGCCATAGTGTGAAGGAAGTAGCTGAATTTGCAGGTGTATCGAATATGATCAGATGTATGCTTTGCTGCCAGGCATGAACAGCTTCTAAAAATCTACACGGGTTCTTCAGAACCACTTTCTGCAGGGAACTGCATAATCGAAATTATTGCAGTTGTTGTTTGTGCTCATGGAGGTATTACAGGCTATTGGGTATGTTTTGGTCACAAGTAAAGATTTCTTTTTTTGGTACAGTGAGATGTGTGAATAGTGCAAGCAATGTATACATGTTTGTTCTACCTCGCCAGAGTCTCACGTGTTCCTCAATCAGAAAGTTGGGTCCAAAATCTGAGACCTCTAGTGAAAATGCTTGTTTGGATCTATATGGAGAAGGATTCTCTTGCGAGATCATTCCATTTTGACCCCCCAAAATGCATAACTGATGCATATATATTAACTGACAATAGTACACTATGAATTCTGGCCTTGTTCTTCATAAAGTCACTTAGCCAAACTGTTCAAGTCTCTCCTTACCAACACCAATGCAAACGCTTTGGAAATCTGTTCAGCACTTACCACTTACTTCTTTAATGTCTGACTAGAGATTAGAATTATTCCTTTATGGGTATTTTCTTTAAGAATGTTCGCATCCACTAAGCTGCCATATATTACAGTAACTAAAAGTCAGTACTCATTAATCCACATTACTGAGTATTTAAAATACAGATGTACACCTTGGTAGTTAGAAGTACATGTCCATGTCTGTGGAAAAAGCAGTTTCCCTCACATGCACACTAACCTCTGCTTTTACGTTTTCTCTTCTTAATAATGTAGAATACACAGGCCAAACAAAGACAGAGCAGGATAATGACAACCCAGAATGTTGCAGGATGAAAATTCACACCCAAGCCGATTCCTGCATCCAAACAGTGCGTTAATGACGATCAACAGCATAAGTGATAGAAAAGATATGCAGGTAACTACAGCATGGTAATCAAACAAAACGACAGTACTTTTGGAGTATGTTCACAGTTTTTAGCTTTACTTATTTTACATCAAACAGGTATAGCCAAACCTTTCAGTGTTTCCTGCAAAGACAAGCCCCAACTGCAAGATTTCAGAGATGATCGACTGGCAAGTAGAACCCTCCTGATTTAACCATTTTGTCTCGCAATGTTCACTGGACTTTTTATTTTTTTTCCACTTCACAACCAAACCTCCATCCAAAATACATTCCATTAGGTGAATGATTTGAATAGTGGAAAGGTGGATTATAATACCTCATTTTTCATAGCAGGAAATCAGATTTTATCATATTTCTTATATGTAATTATGTATATTATATTAGAATTATAATTTGGAGTATGATTTTTATTATAACTCATTCTTAAATGTCTCTTTGAGCGTCAATAACAATATGCGCCTACAGTTATGGGTTATTCAGCGTTCAAAAGCAATCTTACCAGAGGTACTACTCAACCCTGGTCCTGATGCTCCACTGATCATTGTTCCATCTCCAAAGATGGAATCGGTTGTAAATACCTATAAAATATACGTATGTCATTACAGCTGGGGGTTCGTATTCCAACAAATGCTACTGGAAGAAAATAGGTTTAACATTTGTGTAGGACTGCAAATGTTGTAATTAAGCTAATTATTCCCATAGCCCTCTATTCAGACTCCCACATTGCAAAGACATTCTTTAGGTTAATTAGTCGCTCAAAATTGGTTCAGTTTGTGCCTCCTTAACTAAGGACTCTGTCCACACAAATATGCATGCCTACCATTGTTTTTTTTTATTTTATTTTGTGGATTCATTTGTGGTTTTGTTGTTATCAGTGTACTTGCTTGTGTTTTTGTTGCTGTAGGTGCATTCACTGGTGTTCGTTGTGTGCCAGACACACTTACTGGGGATGTTTTTGTGGTCTTTGCATTCACTGGACTTTTAGTTGTTGTAGTTGCACTCACTGGAATTGTTGTTGTTGTTGTTGTTGTAGACATTTTGTAAGCTGTTGGAAGAGGTTCACTGGTGTACTTATGTTCAGCACACTGCCTGCACAAAAGAATAGACATACACATATATGTAAGGACATGCAAGTTTGATGCACATGACGAACAGAACTGAAATAAAAACACTCTTACCCTCTGACACAGCAGCTGCTGTCTGAAGTCCCATTGCACCCAAACTGCAAATAACCAGCTGAACATGTAGAACACTGCTTACAGTATAGCATTGTGCCATCATTAAACTTTCCATCAGGGCAGCGAGTATGTGGGAACTCATGTTGACTCCCATTATCGGACCGTCCACAGTTGGGACTAAATTCATACCCTGTGGGGAAGACAATGACGTTCATTTTCCCAATAAGCAACATTCACCCATTCACTTTTTTAACCACTTGAGCTTGGGCAGGGTCACAGGAGAGCCGGTGCCAGCTGGCAACATAGCGTGCAAGGCAGAAACAACCCTACACAGGGTGTCAATCAAGCACAGGGCATACACACACTAGGAACACTTTAGAGACACCAATTAACCTAACATGCATGTTTTCATGACTACAGAATATCCAGCTGCACCATGAGGCTTAGGCGTCACTAGTGTATGGAAACCAGTAAGGTAAAGGATACAAAAGATTTTAGAAGTGTCAACACCAAATTATCTCCACAATACACAGTACCATAAACACTATTCCTAGGTCAAGCTGTCCGTACAAGTCGGGATGATACCAATGACCAATTACTCAGGCTTTTAGTTAGATTTAGACTATAACAGCATGTGTTAAATTCTGGTAAATCCTTCCCTTTAGTTATGCTGCTAAAGTTAATGCTGCCGGAGTTCTCATGCTGCACTAGGCATCAGTCTTGGATAATAGCCTCTGTGTTCCAAACCCAGCAATAACTACATTTTCTCTTTTCCCTCAGAGCTGATGTTCTGTGCT
>JAUZST010008757.1:0-13388 GCA_034779995.1 Parotocinclus haroldoi
TGTGTGTGTGTGTGTGTGTGTGTGTGTGTGTGTGTGTGTGTGTGTGTATATGTGTGTGTGTGTGTGTGTGTGTGTGTTTATATGTGTGTGTGTGTGTGTGTGTGTGTGTGTGTGTTTATATGTGTGTGTGTGTGTGTGTGTGTGTGTGTGTGTGAATCAAAGAAAAGTATAAATGTACACACAACTTAGTCAGTCACTAACAACGGAGGTTTTAAGAATTATAACTGTAAATAAAATTATTTTAGTCTTTTACCTCCATATGCTATGGTCATAAACAGCTGGGAAAATCAACTTCATACGTAAGTAAGAACTGCGTTACGCTGTTGTGTTGCTGTTATTGTGTCGTGATTTTTCCCTGCCAAAGAGACATGATATAAAACGGTCTGAACTCTGTTTAAACTTTTTAAGCATTTTAACGGCGACGCTGCAGTGCCTGTTATTAAAAAAATTGCCATTTTTTTTTATGTGGACTCATTCCCTCTTGGTTGTGTGCAGCCAGCCTGGTAGCTGTTCAGCGTTTTTCTGTCTTTACAGTAAAATGAAAAGACAGCTTACATTGTACAGATAAAGTTAGACAGAGGTTATTTTGTAAACTGCTGTGATCCCACTTTGCACGATCTTTGGTGATTAATCATTGAAATATAATCTGAACTGCTCCGTTGATGCATGACAGGAGTGGATTTTAAGAACGCAGCCTAACGGCTCGTAATGAGTCTCCTTTCTGAAAGAGTAACCGAGCTCTGGCGATCCCTCACTCGCAGCAGGAAGAGGCTCTGTGATTCATGGTTCGTAGTTTATCATCAGCTCCACATGCTGCTGAATAAAACAGAAGGCTCCAAGAGTCTGATCCTCAAACGACACGTGTTTTTATTTCATCTTTCATAAGAAAAATGATGCCGTTCATGGACGTGAATCAAGACGAGCTAGCTGGGGCAGTACGTCATCGTTTCCATACTTTTGGATTTAATTTATTCAGGAATGCGCTTTGTCGTCCATCCATGTTTCATTAGTGAAGCTTTTCAGCCCACGTTTAAAACTTACTGTAAATAAGCACAAATAATTAACGAAATTCTATTCGAAAGTTTCCTTTATGTGAAGTCACAAATTGGTCCCTTCACACCGGATATTCGTGACTTTTTTAATATAGAATTTAGTTTTGTACAGCTGAAAGAATCGTCCACATTTGAAACGTTTAAAGCTTTGTATCGTATTTAGGATATTCTACCTTCGTTTACTGGCCGTGCTGGAGATTTAGCATCATTTTAACAAACTCTTCTGTCCATGTTTGTGTTTTTATCGCTTTTTGTTGAGGAGGGGGTTCGGTTTTCTATCCATATTTAGAATTTCGCAGGCATTTTTGTTTAGTTTTCTCCCCTTTTAATCCACAAGGATATCGTGAATCATTTTCATTAGGCTTTCCACATTATTTTCTATATATACTATATATATTTCTATATATATTCATATATTCAAATCTACATTTACAAGAACGACACAACTGTATTTTTTGTATTGATTTGAAAGGTTTAGTAACTAGATGGACGTTTCTGCTTCCTTTACCATTTCTCTCATTTCCATTCGCAAATTTCTTGCTTCCCGTTTTCGAAATGTTTCCGGTATACTGCTCACATAACTTGGGGGATATTTCATTTTCGTTTGCGAGCAGCGTAATACCGAATACCCAAAACGTTTCCCATCTGCATTCACCCTTTATGCATCGTTTCTCATTTTTTCCGTCAAAAAATGGGTCACAAAGTTTTCTGTGTGAACGACGTCCTTGCAGTAATCCCCACCGATGACGGAATTTTCCTTAAGTATCCGATCCGCGCTCAAACTCTGCAAGTTTAAAAAGATTTCTGTCGATGCTAAAGAATTATTGTCATTTGAAAGAAGGTATTTCAACCGCATTTATGACTCTTGGCATTCATTTCAAAGGAACCGCGCTGGTGGTTTTGTATAATCCAGAAAAAAAAAGTTTGTCGCCCGAGCTTCTCTGCGGATTTCAGCAGGATTGCGTTGTTGTATTATTTCATTATGAGATCACTTTCCTTGGAGCAGTTTGGCAGGATTTTGTGTTTTTTGGTGGGAAAAAGAGAAGCGAGACTCCTAATGAGTGTATAAATGGTAAATAAGAGAAGGCGAGGAGTTTAGAGGGGGGGTTTTGTAGGTTTTAAGAGCTCACTGTGAGCTAAGCGTTGCAGTGTTTAGCGTGAAGAAAGAACCTATTATTATCGTCTAAGTGTAGCATTCGGTGATTTGCAGGAACTGTTGTGAATCGGAGACTCCGAAACTAACCAGGAGCGAGGGACGAAGGTGTGGAGGAGCTACTCTGTAGGTCTTCACGCTGATGCTGGAGTGTGAGTGAGGGATCCTTTCCAAATCCCAGATCTACCTGATCAGCCGGGGACACGAAAGAGTCAAACAAAATAATGTACTAATCATTGAGAAATAACTCAGTGTGTGACAGTGGTTTGCGTTTCAGTTTCGCCTGCTGTTCCAAAAACATCCCACAGGTGTTCCGTACAGTGGGGGTGTGGTGACTTTGGTTAGAATCTAGGTATTCTTCAGTCTTCAGATGACGTTTTGTTGCTTTACTAACTGTAAAAACTGTACCATATGACACGCATCTAAAGACATAACTGTTCATGGCTGAGGGAGGAGAGGCTCGATGGTGGAGCATACCCTGGCACTGCAATTGTGATCATTTCTGAGCCCAGAGCGAAGGCCTGGCAGCCTGAATTCCAGTAGCATAGACTTTCATAGTCTGATTAGCTATTTAGTTTTCAAATAGAGTAAAGTATCGGAGGGTTTTCTGTCTGGCTGCTCTGCCATAAAGCCCAGATCTGTGGAGTACTGCAGTGATGGATGACCTTCTGGAAGTTTCTCAAATCTGCACACGAGATCTTTGGAGCTCCGTGACCAATGGTTTCTTGCTCACCACTCCAACCAAGGCTTTTCTCCCCTGATTACTTAGTTTGGTAGGACAGCTTTCTCGGAAGAGTCCTCCAAACGTCTTTTATTTAAGAACTACGCAGGACTCTATGCTCTTGGGAACTTGCAGTGCAGCAGAAATTTGTAGCCTTCTACAGATATGTGACTCCGTTTAATCCTGTCCCACATGTGGACTCTGGTGGTAAAGGTACTGGACTATGGACCAGAAGGCCCAGGGTTCAAATCCTACCTCTGCCAATCTACCCCTGTTTGGTCATTGAGCGAGACCATTTGCTGACAATTGCTAGGAGTAAGTTGTTGTATCAGTAGTAAGTTGCTCTGGCTAAGGGCTTCTGCTAAAAACTATAAATGTACATGAGAATTGAGTGTTGAGTTGAAGGCTTCTTCTTGGTTCTTGAAGACCTATCACCTCTCATCCTAAAGGCTTCTTCAGTTCTAGAATCTGATTGGAAGTGCCAGGTTTTTGACCCTTATAGACTTGTCACCTTTGAGGTGGTCCTGAGATTCCTTGACCCACCCTCTCAAAGCATACATTTTTAGGACAACGGGCCAAGTTGCGACCCGCGAATGAGCCATTGCCGCACCCTTCCACCATGCAAGTTGTTCGAGTCAAATGGGTCGAGGTGTGAATGGGAGTTAAACCTCCTGGGAAGGGATCTCAAGACTGCTTTGTAGATGCTTGATGGCTGGGGTCGTATGTCGCCTCCTCTGGTCAACGATGTTTTTTTCTATTGAGACTTAAATCTCCACGAGGCAGTCCTGTATATATTATACCAGGCGTTCTGAAAGTAGTGGCGCCCCCTATGGCGAGGAGCCATGTTTGGGCTCACAACAAGGCAAATGAATGTGGCCTGTTTAAGATAAGTCTTTATTTTATAAGTCGCAGTTTTTTTGTGTGAATTAAATTATTTAAGACTAATTCCAGTGGCGACTGTACGCCATGTTTAATGATTTAACGTCATTTTTCTTGGGACTCTTTCTTAATGGAATTTAAAAAACGCAACCTAATAAGCCGTCCTACGGTTTTCAGGTTGCAACACCTCACCTCACAGCAGCAAACGAAGCGTTCCTCATTGCAAATGTTTTTTTTTTTTCCCCATCATGTCTCGTTGTGGAATTTGCTCGAAGCGGTGTTTGAGGTTATTATAATCGCCTCCCACCTCAGACAGTCTGCTCTGATCGAAATACTAATTAGTTATTTAGGAACGACATGTTGCCCTGGGGGAACTGTTCCTTAAAATCCAGCCGTGAGGACGTCCTCTGTACCTGGCTTGTAATCTTCAGATTGACGGAGAAGAACGATAGGGGCTTAAAGATGATCAAGATGCCATGTTGTCATTTAAGGATAGTTATCACATCTTTAACGTTTTCGCGTTCCTCCGTTTTCCCAGCACGCTGATAAGACGAATGAGCCGTCTGCATTCTGTCTCCGCACCTTTTCTGAACGTAGACACTCTGTCTCCACTCGGTCCAGCACAGACACTGGGTGGTAAAAAATCGTGATGCGGTTCCAAAGCTCGCTGGAATTTCCCTCCTGGCCTAAACCTGATATTATTAGCGCTGTTATCTCGATAATGGAATGAAACGAAATTCTTTCCTCTCTTCTTTATTTCTTTCGTTCTCATGTTTTAGGCTCCAGGGGGACAGTCTCGCCCCGGCCCAAACCGAGGAGGAACCAGCACCCCGCGTTATAGAGCAAGCCGTCCCAGAAGTAACATGTGAGTGTTTTAAAGTCTTACTCGATCTTCACACACACACAGATCTATGCACACTGGTAATCTTACCTGCATGAGTTATCGAAGATGTTTTAAACATTTTTAATATTACTGACCCACCCCACCCCCTGACTAGCCTTACTTCTTCAGCCAATTGTGTCCGTGTGACACCCAACCTGGCCAGAAGGTATCTCTGGGGCTCGGTCCAGGGTCTATACAGTGATGGCGAGGTGCCGGCCGGAGGGCGTTTTTCTTCCAGATGGAAAATAGGTTTTTCTGTTTTGCTGCTGCATTCTATGTTTCATTCTATGTTGATTTTTGGTTCTGATTTCTTTTTTTTATCTGTTACATTTTGTCCACTCACATACTTTCAGTACATGTTCCATCCTCATTACCTAGTTTTTTTAAAAGAAGATTGTTCTCTCCACCTTTAGATACATTTTCATTATTGTTTCAGTGTTTCAGTTTCCCTCTGCGAGTTTTTAGGCACTTTTTGAATAATTTATACATAATATCCTATTGCAGTTTTTTGCCAAATCTTTCTGTCCACATTCATTTTTTTTTTGCCTCTTTTTACAAACCACGTATAGAAAACACGTATGATGCTCTTAAAATCATTTTGTTTTACTGTCATTTTGAAGTTTTGTCCTAATTCTTTTCAGTCTGCGTTGGTGTCATTTCGTTTATCTTGAAAAAATAAATAGATAAAAAATTTTATCCTATTAAAACTAACCATCAACATTAGCCGATGATTCTTCAGCCTTTCTTTCCTTTTGCGTTATGTGCAAACGACAGAAACGCTCTTTTAGTTTATTTCATTTGTCTCGTCTCCCCATCTTTGCATTATTTACATATATTTACATTATTAGAAATATTTGCAATGTACAATTGTTCATTTCCAAATCGTTCATTTCAGTTTGCGTCGGCCTTTAGATCTTTTCCGTTACTTTCAAAGCAATGTCACCAGCTCTGGAATAACGGGACACGCTTTATTATTTTACTCATTTTATCACTCATACATAATTATTACTCATTAATTTGCATTATTTTGCATCTTAACCTTCACTTTTATTTTGACTTTCTTTTTAATTTAGACATTTTTTTTTTGTATCGTATTCCTGTATTATTATGATTATACACAAATTATGGCATATTTGCTTAGGAGATATTTCACTTCATTTTTGTGAGCGGTTTATTAAAGGCAGTTATATTTTATTATGGGATGTTCTCTAAGCTTTGCTTTTCTCATTCGTTTGAGGTGACAGTCGCCAAAGGGCTCCTGCACTCGATCCGGCAGCAGCTGTAATGTTTTGTTACGTTCTGGCACCGGGACGTCTCCTCTCCCTGCTGCTGTCCTGCTTGATTCGGAGCAGTTTGAATAGAAACGCTATTGAGGGATCAGGCTGAGGGGTGCAGTCACCCCGGCGTGGGGTGGTATGGGATGTGCATGAGGTACACGGGTGGTTAAGACCTGCTGTATTTGTGGTTCCTGGAACAGGTCCATTGCCTGGAGTGACAGAACCTGTGAGCGCTGCTGAGCTGGAACTCCAGAGCTGCTCTCAAGTGTCCGCGCCGGTAAGAGATCCCGCCAAAAGCGTCTTGTACATATCACTTTCCTCCCCTCGTTAACACGGCCTCAATCATCTCTATTGTTAGCGCTGTCACTGTCAGAGCTTTAAACCGCTTAATCACTCGTTCCTGAGAGTTTATCCCACCCGGACTCCTGGCTTTTTCTCCGGGCTTGTCACTGTAATGGATAGCTTACCTCGCTAAACAAAGCAGAAAGACCTCATGGTGTGAGAACGTTACTGTTTTTGGGATTTTGTCTTTTGCGGGATTCCTCACAGACAGTAAGGCGACTGGATGAACCTCCACTCGAGGCAGGAGCTAAAGACGACGACGACGACGCAGGGTTTATAATTACATGCGTATATAAAGAGATGTAAAGCAGTTCACTCTGAGGTCATGGAAATCCAACTGCTTTAAAAAATAAATTATTAGGACTTTGACTAACATTTTTTTACAAAGCATAAAACTGGTTAATTATTAATTAATTGTTAATTATTGTTTAAACCGATTAAACACGCACAGTTTACCTTTTTAACTTTTTTTTTTTTTTAAGTTTAGTTAATTGCAGTTCTATGGACACCCCTGGATACTCTTAAAACTTCGGACCCCCTTTCACATGGTACACTAGTGTTTGTTTTTCATTAAATATTGCCGAAATGTGTTTTCAGGGTGCGTTAACTTATCCGCACTTAGAAAATTAATAAAGCGTAATTGCAGCAGGCGTGCCCAAAGCATGGATCGTTTCCAAACAGGCTTTTTTTGCAGATTATTTATGCTTCTGATTCAGGAAAAAAACCTTTTTTTTTCTTTTTAATTATTGATTTTTTTATGTTTAGAGAACCCAAACGGCTATTATTACACAACAAATATGAGCGTTTACAAATATTGCTTTTAAAAAGCAATAACTTATTGTAAAAGACAAAAAAAAAGGCAAGTACATTTTTTTATTTTTATTTATATATATATATATATATATATATATATATATAAATAAAAACATAAATAAATTATTATATGTATGTGTGTGTGTATGCATGGGCTAAAATGTTGTTAAAACGTTGGGGTTTTAGTCAGCTGTAGAGTTTTATAGTTTGTTTGGTTAATCAATCCACAGCTTTATTGTTCAATGGCAGTGCATTCACCCCTCATACAAAGGCTCTGCATTCCACTCTGGACTGGTGTACCCCCTCAGGTCTTGTTCTGGCATTGCTTTCAGATCAGAATTTCAACTCTAAACTTGTGTAGGCTGTTTTTTCGTGTGGATGAGGGTATAAACCTCACTGAATTGTTTCCCAGGTGACATCATGCAGGAGATTTTCAGCACCATGCCATGCTTCATTTTATGCCTCCAAACCAAAAGCCTGTGGTTAGAACCTTCAAACCCACCATCTACTGGCGTCCACATACTTTTGGTCATGTAGTGTGAGTGTCGTGGCCACTCTCGGATGATTTGATTTCATCTCTTGGAGAAAGTGAACAGATCCCAGCAATTATGGGAGAGTGAGGTTTTGCCATGTGATGTCCCCGTTGCCATGGTTCCGGTTATTAATCCCGTCATCGTGAACTGCTTATTTTCCTATCAGGAGCGACACCGAGGCTACGCGGTGCCGTAATTAGAGCAGCCTGATGCTGGAAAAGTCTTTTTAACAGCTTGTCTGGACCGCGCGGTGTGCTGAGCAGATGGAGGAGGGCTCCAGACATGCTGGCAGCGTGGAGAGTGTGAGGCCTGGTCTCGAATCGTCTCGCCTCGTCTCGCATCGTGCCACCACACTCGTTCCCTCTGAAAGCGCGTCACGGGGTTAAAAAAAAGTCATGTTTTACACCGCACAGAGCCACACACACGTGAACACACATCTCCATCATATTGCTTTACTTTGCCTTTGTGGTCTCTTCTGTATGCAAAGGCGATGACGGACGCCTCGGCTCACCTAGTCACGTTTGTTTTCTGACCGTTTGCTGATTTTGGTCGCTATATAAAAGGCAGAACGCACTTCGTCTTCCTAATGGCTTGTTAGTTTAGGGTCTCCCGTTCGACGGGGTGTAACGCTTTTATGGGCTGACTCACTTCTTGGGACAACAATGGCGTGTCGTATCTCGGCTCCCTGACTCACGGTGACTATAGTGAAGCGTTTAACAGCGCTAGAAGATCACCGGTTTCTGGTTACAGACCCCCGTCTCTCAGGAACCTTTAGAAGATGTTGTATTTGGATCGAATGCAGTGTTTAACGTGAACATGATCCATTGTGCTGTTCAGCAGTTTTGGGTTTTTTCGAGCGTGGAAGCATTACACCTACTCGTGATATCTTCATTTATAAAGGCCGCAAGCCAGTGATGTAATTCTGCTGCAGCTGTGCACGTACTGAGAGGATCGACCCAACACACACACACACACACACACACACACACACACATTCCCCTGTTGCATCCTCTAGGGGCTCCGCAGGGTGGCGGTTGGGTCAAATTTGGGTCCCCAAATTACAGAGGGAGAGCGTTTGTGTATTACTGTATCTGTACTGGGCCACCGTTAAAATGGATAAACCACTGTTTCAGAGGTGCTAGAATGACCAAATGCAAAAAGAAAATGGAGAACAATTTATATGCAGCATTAAACTAATAAAACACCTTCCGGGGGCTACAGGGGCAAATGTTTAGTGGCAAGTATTACACTTTAGCAACATCTGGCACAGTCGTCAAGTTGATCCTCCTACAGTCTAAAGAAGATTGATCAGGAATTTCGGGAAGGGAAGTGACCCAGAAAGCACTTTTTTTCAGAAGGGGGAACGACTTTCCAGTCGGTCCAGTCGCCGACAATAAATCGAGGAATCACATGATGGCCTAAGACTTTCGTACGGTACTGTTTACTGGGACTGACCGCCCTTTACCTGATGAGAACCAATGCGGTCGCAACCCTGATCCAGGAATGGAGATATAAAGTGAACTCTAATTAAACTTTAAACTTTGCAGCACGTTCTAGGTTCTCGGCTTCTCTTGCTCAGATATTTTGCTCTGCCTCTTCATTTAGTTACCTAGTAATAATTGCCCCATCAATCTCGTCCTCTGGGCAGCTCTTTTGAGCACTTTCCAAGCCATGTAAGCATCGTATGATGGGTTTAATTAATCCTCTCGAGGCTGAACTTAACAAATCGAGCGAAGGAAGAATAAGTCATTTTTATTTCGGGACATTAATTCCAGCCGTGTTTGCTGTTGCCTGGTTTATTTACACTCTGTCTGCGTATGAACCGGGTTCAGAAACGAACCGGGTTCCCCTTACGCTGCTCATTAATGACTTGTTAATGAGACTCGTTTATACTGCTTGTTTTTTTTACAAAGTGGCCAAAACTATGTGGATACCTGGATGTCACACCAGAGTCACGCTCGGTTTTGGATTATGAGTGCAGGTTTTGTTGCCACTAAACGTACAGATGGCAGTCCGTCAGTTATGATTTAAGGTTAGAAGTTCAAATCCCAGCTTTTGCCTAGTGCCCTTACATTACACTGAGCTCTAGAAGCAGCATGGGTTCAGTTTTGGGTCTTTTTTTCAGAGCATTGTGTAAATGTTTTCAAGGTGTGTCTGCATACTTTTGGCTATCTATCTATCTATCTATCTATCTATCTATATATGAACCCTCTGATGAGCGAGAACGCACGAACATGATTGCCCATGAGCAACTGCAACCCTCTCATTAAGCCGGATTTCACATTCCGTCGAAACACATGCGTGTAAATCAGTCCTAATAAAGAATCTTTTTTTGGTATTTTGTTTCGCGAAAACAGAAAACAGAAAACATCAAAACAAAAGCGAATGATTTGCCTCCAGTGGACCTGGCAATGGAACGCGATGGAGGAACAATGTGTGCTGATGTGGTTCACAGAGCTCCTTCTAAAAACACACCACTAACTCACTCTAACAGAAACAATCTGCCCTGGGGGGAATTAATCGTTTAAGACCGGTTCGGAGCTCCTCGAACCCTCCGCTCGGTGGAACTTACAGAGCCTTATGATTCGAGGAAGTAAACCAGAAATGCACCATGCAGCTTCCACCGGTGAATTGGGTTGGAGTAATGTGGATATAATAAGATAAGAATATTATCGTTATACAGCGCACACTGATGGTGCTTTCATTATTTATATCATGCAGGGTGAGTGAACAGTGACAGGACACGTCCCGTGCTGCGTCATTGACTTTTCCCGAAGGTTGCCAAAACCGTCGTTGAGTTTTCGTTTCTTGGTCGGTAGCGGTTCTTCGGACGATCACTACCTTTATCGTCTACAGTCCCGGTTTCACTGAATTTGGCTATGAGGGATGTCCCAGTGCTGTGTGAAATTGGGGATCTTTCTGGGTGTCGGTTGTGAAGGTCTGTTGCTCCGATAGGGCAGCCGCCTTCCCCAAACATCACAATCACCAGTTCCAGTTTGTTACCTGTGATGAACAACAAAAAGCTTAAAATGTTGCGTTGATAACTTTTAAACCAAATATTGCCAATCTGATCGCACCAGTCGATTTCTGACACAATTCTGATCTTCTTTGATATCCTACATGACCACCGTGTGATTGGAAAAAAACTTACTCTTAATCCAATATGGCGGCGGCTTTCAAGGTGGTGGCCACGTTCTAGATGTAGCCTAAAAAATACGCCCCCCTCACCCATGGCGCAATGGGATATGCAGATATGTCATATTCCCTTTAATTTCTGAAATGAAAGGGTGTCGCTCACCACTGGCCACTTTATTAGGTACACCAGAATAACTTGTACGTGGGTTCTGAGGGTCTGAGAACAATTTATTGAATTCATCATTGAATATTCATTATGGGAAATGTGTGGTTCGGCACTCGTTGAACCTTCTGAAACGAGTTAATGAGGAACTGAGCTAGTTTCAATCATTTTAGCTCAAGGTTGTGCATCAAGGAATCACATTTCTCAGCGACACAACCCTTGTGGTGTTGCGTAATTCAAATCGTCCTTCCTTGTGGCGATCGAGCCGCGTCAGTAAACGCACAATGTGAACTGGATTCTAGTTTGCAGGCAAAAAGAATTATTTTTTGTACCCTGCCCTTTATCTTCGGTATAATAAACTGTATGTTGTTCTTCCCTGGCGTTTATTCCGTGATGAACTTGTCCATCCGGCAGGTGCATCAGATAGTAATTGTGTTATTGTCAATATCCTTTTGGCACTCGTGCTTTGCACAGTCGAGTTGCCAAATGCAGAAGATTTAATCAGGCCACGTGCGGGTCTGTTTCCTCCCGCAGAGCGTCGACGGAGGAATTTGGGGCCAAGAAAAAAGGCGAAACAATCGTGTCAAGATGAAATCGGTTAGCGCCGCGGCTGTGCTCGCGATCGCTAATGAGGGTTTTGGGAAACATTTGACAAGTCATTTAATAAGAATTCACTTTGACAGGCAAACAAATGCCAGAACGTTCCAGTCGCGCATTAACCCAAACGAGGAGCATAAAATGCTAATTAAATACGGAAAAAAAAAAACCCTTCTGAAACAACAAACGGCGATGAACCCGTAGAAATGTGCTGCAAGTTTGGTCGTTTATAAAATCTCGAAAATGTTTAGTATAAAAGTAACCCGTTCTAACCCTGGACTCCTGGTCAGGGTCAAAAGGGAGGGTCTGGAACCTTCTACACTCTGGCAGGATTCGGTAACCGTGTGACCCAACCTTCTCTGCCAGCCCTACCCAGGATTCGAACCCAGACTCACAGAACCTGCACGTTGCAGAGCTTTTTTTAAGACCAAGGTTCCTTAGTTCTTTTGATACCGGCTGTAAAATTTAGACGAAATGAGCATCGTTATACTTACAAGCCCGCGACACACTCCGTTCTTATTTGTGTCTGCCGTGTACGGTCTTGTGCAAAAGTTTGGGCACCCCTAATCAAAGGCATCATAACCAATCAACATCAAAGGAACTGATGTGGTCTTTTTAAAAAAAAAAGCAAACATAACAAGCTTTTCACAATAAATGAAAACGTTGCAAGCATTCGTAGTAAATCAGACGATCGAGCCGGGCGCACAAAGCGGACGGCATCAGACGGCGATAAATCAAAACAAAAAAAGGGATCTGCAGTGAATTCCAAAATGGAAAAAGCAGGCGGCCGCAGGCTATAAAGCAGAACGGCTAATGAAGTATTTTTTAATCCTCTTCTAAAGCGTCTTCATCCCTCCATCTGAAGCAGAGCAGGGAAAGAAAAAAAAAAAACCTTCTCCAAACTGGTTAACAGACGTTGTGGTGGTGTTGCAGCGTGTGGTTACTGGGGTTTGTTTCTTTGAGTCAGTGGAATTATGTGGAGTCTCTTACACTTACTCTCTCTGTCTGTCTTTAATTCCCTCACTGTTCCTCTCTCTATAGACATACCTTTATCTGTTCTCACTCTGCCCATCTGTCGCTCTCACTGCGTCTCGCCTTTACCACTGTCTGACCCTTGTTTTCCCTTCTCACTTTGTCTCCAGATTCAAAGCAGCTTTAAGACTTGTAAAATTATAACGGGCAGCATGGGCGGCACCGCTGCCTAACAGCAAGAAGGTCCTGGGTTCAGTGAGAGTGTGTGTGTGTGTGTGTGTGTGTGTGTGTTTGCGCGGCCCGTTTAGGGTTGTTTCTGCCCTTGCGCCCAGAGTTGCCAAACGGGCACCGGCTGACCCGCGACCCCGTGTGCTTTAGGCGGAAGAATATGAATGAATCCAATTATTACAAAATAAGGGAAGCTGCAATAAATCAATAGACTGTACATTATACATGTATACAGAACTGTGCAAAAGAATTAGGCCACCATTAGATTAGTTGTTTTAACAATACTGTAATGACCACACGTATCATTCTGCCAATAACCGGACCCAGAATTTCACTCCGTAATCCTTTTTTCCTCTGATCTTTTCATAATTTTCTCACTTTTTTCACTTTCTAAAACCCTTTTCTTTCTTTGTTTTTCTCACTTCTCTTCCTTCCGCTTTTTGACCCTTTTCTTTATATATAATGCTCACAAGTAGGGCATACTTCAAAATGAAATACCCCCTAATATTGGGAGCAGCGTATATGTTCTATATAGAAGTGTGTGTGTTCTTGTTGTTCTATACATCTCTCTCTTTCTCTCTCTCTCTCTCTCTCTCTCTCTCTCTCTCTCTCTCTCTCTCTCTCTCTCTCTCTCTCTCTC
>JAUZST010008758.1:0-13388 GCA_034779995.1 Parotocinclus haroldoi
GTGTATATATATATATTTGTATATATATATATGTGTGTGTATATATATATATATATATATACACATACATATATATACACACACACACACACACACACACACTATATATATATATGGTAATGTTAATATTGAGCATAGAATAAAAGAATGCTGCTAGTTGTCCTGAGCAAACTACTGAGCAAAATAGATTGTTTAAAGTATAACCTCTGGTCGTGTGCTTTGTTAGTTCGCAGCCCCACCTAACACATGCCTTTAGACTGTGTTAGCATTTTGGGGGACTAAACCTTCACATCCATGGAGGACACAGTGAACACTGTTTAAAACTACACACACCAACAAACCACTGCTATGCCAAGATATTGCCAAAAGTATTTGCTCACATGCCTTGACTCACATATGAGCTTAAGTGACATCCCATTCCACAGTCCACAGTCCTGGCATTGCCTTCCACTCAGCATCAGGCATACATCATTGACCATGTCTGTTGGAGGGCAGACCGGAAGGGGGGAGGTGGTGGCCTCTATCAGCAGAAAT
The DNA here is from genome assembly GCA_034779995.1 of Parotocinclus haroldoi. Lineage (NCBI taxonomy): Eukaryota > Metazoa > Chordata > Actinopteri > Siluriformes > Loricariidae > Parotocinclus > Parotocinclus haroldoi. The sequence continues at coordinate 535 of JAUZST010008758.1, forward strand.
GGTTCAGGGATGGTCTGGTAACCTGATCAAATTGTTGACCTTTTTTTTTTTTCTTTTTTTTTTTAAACTTTCTTTGAATTGGCTGGACAAACGAGTTCAATTCATAGAAGAACCACCTCGGAAACTGCGGGAATTACTGGATGGGCTTCTAATATCCTGGTGCAAGGCACAATGGCACAATGGGTCACCTCACAGCAAGAAGGTCATTTGTTTCCAGGCTTAAGCATCTTTGGTCCTTTCAGTGTGGAGTCTCCTGTGTTCACATGGGTTTACTCTAGGTACTCTCGTTTCCTCCTACAGTGCAAGAACATGCTTTAGATCAATTGATAACACTAAATAATGTATCTGACTCTTCTTGATGTATCCTTGTGCGTCTCCTTGAAATGGCCGTGGATGCTAGAGGGTGACGCTAAATCAACAAAAAGCAAGGGTAGGTGTCTAATAGGGTGCTCCAGCTGCATCAATAGTGATTTATGAATGGATGCCTAGAGGTTAGCACCCTAGGAGAATTAAAACGACCCAAAAAGCCCTGCATTAGGAACATTAGATGACATTAATAGCATATAACTAATTATCATATCTATTTTTGTTAGCAAATTACATTTTCTTTTAAACCCAGTAAATAAATATCATTATTATGATATCATTCTAACAACTATCATTGTTAGAAATCTATTTCTACATCGACTTCAGAATTTTCATTTCATGCCTTTATTTTTTTTCAGACCCAGTTACTTTTTATAGTCCTTCCATTCATCCATTATCTTCCTCTTAATGGGGTTGCATGCCAGCCGGTGCAACTCTGGGCGTAAGGGCAGGAACAACCCCAGACGGGGCGCCGATCCATTATAGGGCACACAAACAGTCACACACTAAGGGCCACTTTACAGAAACCAATTAACCGAGCACGTGTTTTTGGACTGTCGGAGGAAACCCACACAGACACGGGAAGGACCCAGGCCGCTCCACCCTGGGATTGAACCTGGAACCTTCTTGCTGTGAGACAGTGGCACTACCCACCATGCTGCCTTCTTTTAATTATTGTTTGTTCAGTTGGTTTTTGTTGGGGATAAGAACATTTTTGGGGATTAAAGCACCACGTCCATGGAGTACACAGTGAGTGAACAGTGTTTAAAAACTCCAGCAGCACTACACACACCAACAAACCACTGCCATGCCAAGATATGAACCGAGTCTAAACTTACTCTCCACCCCCCATTTACTGTGCTAATGCAGCTAGAAACAAGGCAATTTTTGGCTTTTCCGTCATGGTCTATTTAATAGCAAGCCATTTCATAACTAGAGGGTTACATACATTTTACACTGCCAGCATGCAAAAATCAGTCATCAGTCAGGTTTTGAATGGCATAAAACTATAACCAGTGTAGTTGTTACTGATGCTGTTATACTAGCCTTTTGCCGGTAGGGGGCACGTTTGTTAGTATCTCACTGCTGTCGGCTTTGACACACACCAAAGCAGAGCGTGTATTGTGTAAAGATGGCGGCGCGCTGTCTCTCCGTCATGCGTTTTCGCACTCTGTGTAACTTTGGGACTAGGAGTGTGGAAACGACAAACAGAACTGGGTTTGAATGGATCTGTGTGAGCAGGTACAGGACCAGAACCGGATCCGCGCATACGTGTAGTCAGTCAACACCGGATTCTGATACACATAAAGGTACAGTTACAGTAACCTTCTACGGTCCAGCTCTGAAGCCGGTATATGAACCCTTATGACCTTTCTAACAGCGCGGTCGCGTCCCAAATCATCTAGTTTTGGCCTGTATATGGTGGAGGAGTGCTGTTTAATATTCTGCATCATTGTGTAACGTTATAAATGCTGTCAGGTCTAAATTTCCACCTCCCTTGCCTCTGTGCTTACCTAATCACGTGCTCCCTTAACTATGTTAGAGCCCCACACCTGTGTCCTCTGTGCTCCTTAAACTCGGTTCCTTAACTATGAACTTCATTCTGTATAACAGTGTGTGTGTAAACGCGGTGCACTGTTTCGCTATCATGCTGTGTTTTCATTTGGCTGTTGTGCTGTGCATACCCCCCCCCAATATATGGTGCTTCACTACACTGTGTTCTCGGGCGGCTTGGTAGTTAGCACCGCCGCCTCACAGCAAGAAGGTCCTGGGTTTGGGTTTACTCCGGGTACTCAGGTTTCCTCACACAGTCCAAAGACATGCTTTAGGTTAATTGATTACTCTAAATTGCCATTGACTTTGTGTATATATAAATAGTTCTGCTATAACCATGTGTATGAATATAACCTTGGGTGTGTCGCTGAAATGGCCACTGATGCCGATAGCGACGTGAACTATACCAAACAAACACTGTGTTCTCCTTCCTTATGTGATCCCCTTATTGTGCTCTTTCACCACACTGTACCCCCATTTACTCTGTGTTCCCCTCCCGTACAGTGTGATCCCCTGCCATAGTGCTCCTTACATTGTGCCCCCCCCCCATATTTCACTAGCTTTGTGAGAGGTGTATTATGAAGAATTGCTTTACAGAGATCTGAACTGTTCTTTAGGGGAATCCGACCTTCTTGCGGAGTTTCCTGAACCAAAAAATCTCCTGTACACAACTCTGTCCAAATCCTTGGGCAGATCGAACCTGTCTCGATACATCCAGTACAGCTGCACAGACGGGGAAGTTAAGGTAAAGAGCCTTGTGTTTATTGTCATACATGGTGTTTAGATTTGTAGACCACATTTTTTTAAATATTCCCTCCCACCGGTGATTGTGTTAAAGGTATGGGTTAAGGTATAAAATCCAATTTTGTTTAATTATTCATTTCCATTGTATCAGAGGGCAACAGTCACACTCCACTGGCCTCAGAAGATCAAAACGGAAGGATTCGCCTCTCGGAAGCTCGAGGCAGAGCGACGGGCTGCGGCTGCCGCCTGCCAAAGGCTGAGAGTAAATATACCACACCCCTTTTGATACAAGAATTGACATTCAAGCCAATCACTTAATTTACTTAACTAGGGTTAAAACTAATAATTTCCTTTAAGTTTTAGTCTTACCTAAGGAGGCTGAATTTCTCGTCTCAAACTGAAATCTCACACTGTGTACAACCCTAAAAACTTTGTTCCAAATACAAATTAGTGCTACACTCCCACTGTCCACTTAATTATGTACACAAAAAAACAGCTGAACTTCAAAGCGTGCATCGTGAATGGGGAAGAAATGTGTGACTTTGATTGTGGCATAGATGTTAGGTCTAGACGAGAAACTACTGGGAAGCTACTGGGAAGCTACTGGGAATTTCAGACACGAAAATGGCGTGTTCATATCAGAGATCAGATGAGAATGGTCAGACTGCTTTGAGCCGACAGAAAGGCAACAGTAACTTAAATAACCACTTATTGCAACTGCAGAAGAGCATCTCTGAATGCACACAGTACATCAAATATTGAGGCAGCTGGGCTACTGCAGCAGAAGATCATACCGACACACATTCTGTGAGACTTTAATTCTCACGACCTCATCAAAATTGGATAACAGAAGATTGGAAAAGTTGGTCTGATGAGCCTTTATTTATTTCTGAAGAAATCAAAAAGGGTCAGAATTTGGGCTAACTTGACGCACTTTGGGCCCCTTAAATACCAGCTGAGCGTTGTATAAACAAGACGGCGTACCTGAGTATTGTTATTGACCATGGCCTTTATGAAAGCTCAAATCATCTCAAACTGGTATTCTGAACAGGACGGTAAGTCCTCTGTACTCAAATGATCTCCACAGTCACCAGCTCTTGATCCGATTTTGGGATGTGGTGGAACAGCAAATTTGAGTGATCAGCTGAGAAATCTATTAGTTCTGAAGGCAAAGAGGGTCCAACTATTTACTTTCCTACAGTGTACCTATTAAAGTGGTTATTGAGTGCACATTATCTAGTATGCGTAATGTAGGGATTGCATTAATAACTATGGGTGCCTCATATAGTCAAATAGTAAATATTGCTTTAAAATATTATCACAGGAGCTAAGGATTCTGGGTCCGGAAAATCAGCTGCCTAGACGGCGTTTAGTCAGGCAGTCTGGATGGAACACATCTCTCTGGGAAGATACTGATGAAGGCCAGAGTTTGGACGACATAACGGAGCCACGACGGACCCCAACGAGTAGGATAAGAGGATCAGCAGGAAAGCTGGGGTAGGCCATCATTTAGCTGATATTACATTATAGTAATCATAATAGCCAGTGATGATGTCTTCAATTCTATTGGTTCATTTTGTTCATGCTTTTGAGTTTGATTTATAAAAAGACATTATTTTTTGTCGCAGTAGCATTTGCTAGGGTTGCACTGATATCTGCAGTGGAGGCAAGGTAGCTTTTGTATTAGAGACTTGTTGCAGCGAGTTTTGTTCAGTATGTGTTGTTTAATGTCAACCAGCCGTTGTTTTTACTGTCCGATGTCTTAAGAATAGGAAATAGAAATCTGTCTTATATACATCTATTCAGGTCTGAATGACAGAATACTAGTACAAGAGACTCTTGACAACCTGCTGACAGGGCAGAAAACAAACGTGGTTTGTCACTGTGCTAAATGTTTTCATATTGTTTTAATTAATGTTACTATTTAAAATACTAAAAGTATTTAATCTAGCACCATCTCACACCAAGAACGCTCTGGGTTCACTGCAAGGAACTAACAAACATGCATGAGTTCAGCCCCAAAATAATCAACAGACCAAAAATGTATCTAGACAACCAATGGGACCCAGTAATTTACACTAGATGTCGTGTTGGACATACCAGATTGACGCATACCTTTTCGTTAAAGGGGTGAGGAACCCCCAGAATGCAAAACTTGCCAAAGAACAGCCACTATAAAACACTTCCTCGCTGAATGCCTCAGCTACCTACCAGAAACTGACTCTCAATGTCAAACGCATTAACCGAACTATTCAGCAAAGTGCTGCAATTCCTAATGCTTACAAAACCAAGAGCCCACTGTTTGAACTAGAGCCTGTTCTAACTCGGTTGATGTGTTTATAGACTTTTTTTTGTGTAAGGTACTGGTCTCTTTTGTTTGTGCCTGTACTATTGGAGGTAGTACTCCATTGTTTGTTCTCTCTACCCTACATAAACGGTTTCAGATTCACTCATTGAGTCTCTGTTTTATCTGGCTGACCTTCTGTGTTGTTCTTTATACGGTCTGTCAGTGCGTTTTTTGGCTTTCGTCTTCCCAAAGTATCAGCGTTTTCAGGCACTCATTAGTTTTCCATTTGCACACAGTTTTGTTGTGAATATATCCATCATGTTTACAACACACACAACCTTTACAGTTTCTGAAGTGTATTCTCGTTTATCTTCCTGACTTTTAGGAAAAGATGATGTTACTGAGGTCTTAAAGCGCTTTTGTGAGTCTCTCTGGATAAGGGCATCTGCTAAACACTGTAAATGTTTAAGTAACAGTAGAAAATGAATATGATAACTTCTGCTCAGCATCCATTTTTCTCATTAAGCTGCACATAATTGTAATGAACCAAAATGAATTTGGTGTGTGTATATGTTGCGATATTTGTGTATATTATTTGTGTTTGGTCCCAGAGTGGTGGAAGAGGATCCAAAGGTCACAGAGGCTCTCTCCATCTTCTCAAAGCCCAAAGTTCTTCTGGCAAGAGTTTTTCAAGTGGCCACATCGTCTTCTGCCATCAAAGTACGTTCCAAATCGGTTTGAAAAGTGAATCCGAGCCATTTGTCGCATCAAGCCATTACAAAACACAATTTTCCTGTTAACTGTAATCACTCCGAGTCTAAATGTTTGCTTCGATGCCAATGTTTTATCCCTTCATCCAATAACTGCCACTGCTATGGCACTGCAACCAATCCCAACTTTTCACATTAGGGATCTGGGGATCATGTTCATGATTGTGGTTCTTGTTCGTGATTGACGTGAAAGCTTCGTGTTTACTGACAAGTAATATTTGCCTGTTCTCGCCTTTGGATAGTAATTGAAATAAGGCACAATAGTGGTTGCACAGACTAGTCAACTAAGATATCTACTAGTCACATGGGATGCAGTAGTCGACTACATGGAAGGAAAAAAAAACAGTAAAGAATGCAATGCTTCTTAAGAACACTGTGCCAATCAAACCTTAGGAGTCTGGAAGGTATTATTCCAATTCTACGCTAAGCTGCACTCCAGTGCTTATTTTGTAAAACATCACCTCGGGGAACACAAAGCAGCAAGTGGGCATTAATGAAAAGGTTTGGGAATGCATTAAACACAACAGTGCTCATGGTACAATACAATACAGTAGCCATTACAATAGAATATCTATACCAATGAATAAGACTTGCATTGTGTTAACTATGAGTTGTGTCTTTTTGCCATTTCCAAAAATGGCCGTCCTCGAGCTCTCCTGAAGCACGAGTACACATTATTAGACTGATGATCTAATTATGCCGTTTAAGAAAACGAACAGTTTTGGTGTTTGGAAAGAAGCTTGCAAACGGATAATCAATTTAATTCGATTTAATTTGATTAAAATTTATATTCTTTATTTTACGCACTGCTCTAAAACTAAAGGGAACACTTAAACAAAACAAAATAACTCCGTCAGTCAGACTTCTGTGAAATGAACCTGTCCAGTTAAGAAGCAACACTGATTGTGAATCAATTTCACCTGCTGTCGTGCAAATGGAACAGACAACAAGCATAGGCATTAAGCAAGACAACCGCTATAAAGGAGTGGTTCTGCAGGTGGTGGCAACAGACCATTTCTCTGTTCTCATCCTTTCTGGCTGATGTTGTGGTCACTTTTGCGTTTTGTCAGTGCTCTCACCCCTAGAGGGTACAATGAGGTGGTGTCTACAGCCAACTGAAACTCAGGTAGTGCAGCAGATCAATGCGAGCTGTGGCAAGAAGGTTTGCTGTGTCTGTCAGGACAGTGTCCAGAGCATGGAGGAGATTCCAGGAGATGGGCCAGTACACCAGGAGACATGGAGGGGGCCGTAGGAGGGCAACAACCCAGAATCACGACCGCTACCTGCTCATTTGTGCAAGGAGGAACAGGAGGAGCAGTGCAAGCTGATAACCCTGAAAAATGACCTCCAGCAGGCTACTAATATCCATGTGTTAGAAACAGACCCCCTGATGGTGGTACGAAGGCTCGACGTCCACAAGTGGGACTTATGCTCACAGCCCAACATCGTGCAGGCCGATTGGCATTTGCCAGAGAACACCAAGATTGGCAGATTCGCCATTGGCACCCTGTGCTCTTCACGGATGGTAGCAGGTTCACAATGAGCACATGACAGATGTGACAGAATCTGGAGATCCTCCCGCATGACCGGTTTGACAGTGGGTCAGTAATGGTGCGAGGGGAGGCATTTCTTTGGAGGGGGATGAAATCCTCAGACCTATTGTGAGACCATATGCTGGTGCAGTGGGCCCTGGGTTCCTCCTGATGCATGACAATGCTAGGCCTCGTGACTGAATTGTGTCATAAGTTCCTATATGATGAAGGCATTGGTGCTATGGACTGGGCCGCCCATTTCCCAGACCTGAATCTTGTTGCCATGTTGAACCATAGACTGTCCAGGAGTTGACTGATGCTTTAATCAGGTCTGGGAGGAGATCCCTTGGGAGAACATACACTGCCTAATCAGGAGCATGCCCAGGCGTTGTAGGGAGGTCATACAGGCACGTGGAGGCCACACCCACTACTAAGCCTCGTGTTAACTAGTCTTGAGGAATTTCTACTGAAGTTGGATCAACCTGTAATTTGATTTTCTACTTTGATTTTGACTGTGATTCCAAATCCAGACCTCCATGGGATAATAATTTTGATTGACATGATTTATTTTCACGTTATTTTGTTCTAAACACATTCCACTATGTAATGAATAAAGATTCTCAACTGGAATATTTCATTCATTGAAATCGATGATGTGTTATTTAGTTCCCTTTATTTTTTTTGAGCAGTGCATATAAAACACCAGGTCTTGTTCCAGCAGGATATGGCACTGGTGTAATTGTTTTGCACATTTATTTATTATCGTCTTTAAAATTACTTAACTTACTTTTAATTTAGAGACTGTGCAGATCTGCTATTTACATGACATTACATTTAGCTGATGCTTTTATCCAAAGAGACTTATAAGTAATAAGGACATAAGTATACAAGGTAAGTAGTAATCCATGAGTAGAAACCAAAGTACGTTTGTTAAGGTGTTAGGAGACTAAGTGCTCTTTGAAGAGCTCAGTCTTTAGGAGCTTCTTGAAGGTAGCGAGAGACCTCCCTTCTTTGGTAGCACTTGGCAGCTTGTTCCAACATTGGGCAACGAGGAATGAGAACAGCCTGGATTTCTTTGTGGGTAACTTTGGCAAAACTAGACGGCTTTTATTGGAGAAACGCAGTGATCGGAGGGTAGCATAAACCTTAAAGAGCGAGTGTATGTAGGAAGGAGCATGTCCCATGCCTTTTTCTGCCTAGAATAAGGACCTCCAGTGTTTCTTTTTGCTGTAGATACAGAAAACAGTAGCTTGGATTAGTAAAAAAAACTCCTAGTGTGTACACTGTCAAAATGTCCAAGATGGGTTGCTGGGCTTTTACAGGGTCTGGAGTTCAGAGCATCCTCAGGGTAGGTGTCTCACAAGGATACCAGTTTTAGACATGTCCCTCTGGACTGAGACCCCAGGACAAATCCAGGACCCTGCTGGAGGGATTCTGTTTCAAAGACGGCTTGGAAACGTTTGTGGATCCCAAACGAGAGTAGCTAGAATTTTGTAACTGGGTATTAAGAGATTTGACTGTTCAGCCCGTTACCGTAGTGATCCTCACCAAGGGAGGCAGATGGAAACTGAGACTGTTTGCCTCAGCAGTTTAGCCCTGGAACTAAAAGCATAGTGTAGCTAATGAGACCGCAAATCTTTTCCTTACCACAGTCCTGTGATGATCTTTAGGTATCTCTATCCCTAAATGACCTTATCATTTAAATATCTTGGTTGACTAACTGGGACATTTTACATATATTTTGTAATCAGCCCTTCGCTTTCACACATTTCTGTCACAGTGTAATCAATAGTCCCATGTTTTTGTACTCTTGCAAATCATTTTATTGCTTATCAGGAGCTCCTACACTACAGGACAGTGGGAGGGAAGGTGAAGCAGTGTGAGTTGACTCTGCACTGGCCTGAACGGATGAGCTTCACCGCCCACGCTCACCGCAGACTGGACGCCGAGACACGAGCCGCAGCACTCGCCTGCCTCAAGCTCAAGGTCTGGGTTGTTTTGAACTTTGACTTAAAGTACTATGCAAATGTGTTAGGCCACCATTCAATTATGCATACCATTGTTAAAACACAGCTCCTTCTTTTTTGCACTATAGAGGGGTGTAGAATGGTCTTTTTGACAGGGTAGCAGCTAAGAAATGACCTTTTCAGAACAGGAACAGGGTGAAAAGGCCAAGATATGCTTGCAAAGATTGATATGAAAATCAGTGGAAAAGATTGTGGTGGAGTGAGGAAGTGGAAGTTTGAATTTTGATTTTGATACTGATTTATCTGACAACAATACAGTTCGTCTGTGTAATGGTTCATCCCAGATGCCATTGAAGCGCAGAGAAGCATTAACCAGGCTTCTTTTCCCCACAGTAAAGTTTTAAGTGCCGTTTGTGAATATAATTCTATACTGTAATGCTTGACAAACACTTCCAAAAAAATTAATCCGTTATTGATGAATAACGGTTCTTAATACAGTGCCAGTGTCATTGGAGTTCATGGGCTTTCAGCTTAGGCTTTTTCTTTCCGCTTCTGACCTTGCCCTTTACAGACTGAAACTCCTGTGAAACTGAACTCAGGATTTGAGCCCAGTCTTTAGAGACTGCCATTTCCAGCAGCTGGCTCTAACCATAGAGCTTCCTGGAGCTGGTGGAAAAAGCTAATTAATATGTACTGGGTTCAAATCTATTAGGTCGTGCTGGTGTTAGTAACTGACCACAAATAGCCAACTCACTGGATCCTGATTGTTCTTGTGTTGTTTAGGAGTTGGAGCTGCTGGATGAGCAGAACAACCCTCTCACACATGCCAAGTACCACCAGGAGGAGGTTCGAGAGGCAGGGGAACGCGAGAGGAGACCGTGCCGTGTGGAGGTCCCTGAAGATCTGAAGCACAGGATTAAAGACTATTTAACTTGCGTATGTCTAATGGCTCAGGAAAAGGGTTTTCATTCATGAAAAGCAAGCGGGAATTCAGTTATATAACAGATAGTAAGAACATGAATTCAGGACTCAATCCACAAGAGTTGAACTTTAACCAACTGATGTAGCTCAGGTGTAGCTCCTGCTGGGCTGAAATGAAAACTTGCACCACATGAAATGACATGAAATCCTTCTTGATTTCCCCCCCCAAAATCTAGTTTTCAATTGTGTTTCTTGCTCAGTATCCGGTAGAGGCAGAGGTGCAGAAGCTATGGGACGCAGAGGAGGAGCGAGCAGAGCAGCACCAGACGTCCTTCTCTGTCGATGACGAGGAGGATGACGAGGATCCTGTCCTCGACGCGATCACCGGCAAACCGTACCGCAGCCTGAGCCGCGAGGAGGCGGCACTCCTTAACAACAAGCTCCTGAGGCAGCGGGAGCAGGCCGGACCGCTTCGAGGCGTGGAGCTACCTGTCGACTCTCACCGCGATCGCTTGGTGGAGGCGGTGGAGGCTTCGCAGGTGGTCGTGGTCGCCGGGGAGACTGGCTGTGGGAAGACCACGCGCATCCCACGCTTCTTGCTAGAGGAGCGAGTGAAGAGCGGCGATGGCGCTCACTGCAACATCCTGGTTACGCAGCCACGCAGGATTAGTGCGGTTTCCGTGGCCGAACGAGTGGCCCAGGAGATGGGCCCCGCCTTCCGCCGCAACATCGGCTATCAGGTATTACATAAAAGCCTGTAATGTCTGTGTGACTACATTTCATGCGTTTGTTAATTCAGCGCTGAAAGTTTCTGTTACTCTTATTATCGGTAACGGAAGAAGCAATGCAAAACGATTGACCAGTACTTATTATGTAATAGTTAAATATGCGTGTTGTTAGATTCTCTGTTGACAAACTATAGAAAATTAAGTTTAAGTTTTAAGAGTTCTAACAAACAACTGGCACCCATTCGACGGAATGACTCAAATACAGACGTGTTCAGCTGTTAAAGCTGGGAGATTTCTTTCTACAGTGCATTTTTAAAATCACAGGAGAAGAAAACACTCACCATCGAACTATTTTATGGTTAATTATCGAAGCACGGCGCACATCAGCTGAAATTAAAGTGTTTTTATTAAAAATGTTAGTTTTAATGGAATAAAAACACCCTATGAAGAAGCAAAAAACTTGCATTCAATGCCGTATCATGTGAAAAGTAGAAATAACGTGTAAACATATTATTTTGTATTATATTTTATATTTATTGCAAACGTATTATATTTTTTTAATGTTAAATGCTCTGAGCTCCACTAAAGCTGTAGGGTCCATATTCTTCACGTTACAGGAGGAAATGGATTTTATTATTGAATCCTTATCATATTGAGGAGCATTTCTTAATGCGTGCGTTATTGAGAGCCGCTTTGGCTTTGATTCAATGTAACTACGTTCTGTTGAAAGAGATCGGCGCCCTTACCGTTGGTTCTTTTTTTTGTTCCGTGTCCTCGTCTCTAAAGACAAACTGGGTCTGTACGATGCTCGAGACATTCTTTGGCTCAAAACTCTGTGTTTGAGTAGTCGCGCGCCCCTCTAGTCTCTTCCATGGAAGTCACGTGACTACACATGGGGTAGAATATTGTAAGGGGAAAGACCATAAACAATCACACTGGGGAAAAGTGTTAATAGGACACAATAGTTTAAATAACAGTTAGTTTAAATAACCAACATGCTCAAGATTACGTCTGTTCTGAGGTTCTGAATGCCTGAATTTTCCAACCCTAGGTGAGGGTCACTTTGGCTTCAGCACTGGAGGACACCCTGAGTAAAATCTGTAATACTTTCCCCATTCTAGACATTTCTCCATTTTCTCTACAGGTGCGTTTAGAGTCTCGTCCTCCTGAGTCCAGTGCAGGCGCACTCCTCTTCCTCACTGTGGGAGTCCTGCTAAAGAAGCTTCAATCCAACCCTTGCCTGCGTGGAGTGAGTCACGTGCTGGTCGATGAGGTCCACGAACGAGACGTTAACACAGACGTGCTGCTGGCTCTGCTGCGCCGTGCCCTTACCCACAACCCCGAGCTGCGCGTGGTTCTTATGAGTGCTAGCGGGGACACACGCCGCCTCACTGCCTACTTTGATAACTGCCCTGTGGTGCACATCCCTGGCTTCATGCACCCTGTGAAACAGAGATACTTGGAAGATGTCCTGAGGGCTCTGGGAAGACCTGCTGAGACAGAAAGATGGGTGAGGAAACGGAGCAGCTTGACAGTTAAGATGAAACACCGAGTAAAGTGGGGAGATGGGAGGAAAAGGACAGCGGTGAGACTGATAGACAAATTATAATGGGAAAACAACAGTGAGACAGACAACAGTGGTGAGCCAGGTGAGAAAAGGAGAAGTAAGACTGACAAGACGGGTAAGACAGCTAGACAAGTACGAGAAAGTACAATGGTAAGGTGGGGGAAATGGTAAGACGGAAGTAAAAGGAGAGTGGTGAGACACAGAAAGGTAAGCAAAAGGACAGCCGAGAGACTGAGAGAGGTAAGCAAAAGGACAGCCGAGAGACTGAGAGAGGAAAGCAAAAGGACAGCCGAGAGACTGAGAGAGGAAAGCAAAAGGACAGCCGAGAGACTGAGAGAGGAAAGCAAAAGGACAGCCGAGAGACTGAGAGAGGAAAGCAAAAGGACAGCCGAGAGACTGAGAGAGGAAAGCAAAAGGA
>JAUZST010008759.1:0-13387 GCA_034779995.1 Parotocinclus haroldoi
TAAGAAAAAGAAGCCACGAGTCGCCACTTAGAGCGGATACAAAGCGGGTCAGAGAGATATGGGAGGATTTTTGGGATAAATTGGTGATTTTATCGAAGGTTAACCCAGAGTTGCCGGGTGGGCACCGGCTGGCACGCCACCCCATGTGGATTAAGCGTAAAATGCATGAATAAAATAACGTGGCTATGTTTGAGTGGATTTATCCAGCAGACTCACCCTGCAGACGAAGCACTGTGGATGCCAGAGCGCATTGAGGGCAGAGATGTAATTCTCCACGATGGGCTGAGAACATCCCTCGCAACGCGACGCAAACAGAGCAAGGAAACACTGCTGACAGTACTGCTTCCCCTCACGATCATGAAACCCTGAGAGACACCGGGACAGGTTAAAGAGGTTAAAGGTCCGAGTTCTGTGCGAATATTTACTCACGCAGCACCTGGAGATTTCCGAGCTTAAACTCCGAGTTACTTTCTTAATGTCTATTTAAAAAAAAAAAAACATGTATGCCTTCATCTCCGAAAGTCCGGCTGCACTTAACGCAACAGAAGCACTCGGGATGCCAGTTCTTGTCCAGCGCCGTAACCATTTTCTGCAAAAGTGAAGAAAACGACAGGAAAAAGGAAGGAACGTTTAGATTGAAATAACAATGGTTTTTTTTTCCCATGATGCTGAACCGTGTATGTGTATTAACATAGCAGCGCGGCGCTCACGTTCAGGATGGGTTTGTTGCACTGGGCGCAGTGTGGCGAGTACAGGCTGAAGTAATCCGGTTCGCAGTACGGCCGGCCGTCCTTCTCGAAAAAGTTGCGATTCCCGAGTTCACACTCGCACTCGGAGCAGACAAAGTGCTCAGGGTGCCACACCCGACCCAACGCCGTCACCACCTGCAGCACAGAAGCAGTATGTGAATAACAGCTGGACCTCGGTCAAAAGGCGCTTTAATGCCCTAAAAATGTAACATCTCGGACCGTATCAACTTTTAAGTTCACCTGTCCCACGATGGGTTTCTGACAAGCCGAGCAGTTTCCTTTTGAAGACGTAGACACGCCCTGTCTGCTCAGATCTGACTGGAGCAGGCCCAGCATGCTGTCCAATGAGCCGCCAGAAGAAGACGGGGGTGGGACTGCTGGTTGTGGGGCAGGAGCGGGATTGGCCTGAACTGTGGGCTAACAAGTGAGGAAGGGGTGGAGTTACGGGTGAATGCCCAGTTATTTGATCAGCTTTATTGAAGAGGATACTTTTGTATTTCAGCATTTCGAGAGGCCCTGTGATGTCACACTAGCAGGACATCCATGAATGCTAAAATATATACGCTGCTCCCGAAAAATGAGGGGATATTTCTAAATGAATATGAAGAGGATCCCGTAAGAACTGCTGGATCGTCTGATCCTGCCCATGCCCCGTCACTGACAGTCTGTTTCGACCCTCTTGGGTGACCCTACGCCCTACTGAACACAGTTCAGAGGCGGCACTCTGGTCCAGTTTCACACGCTCATGTTGAATTCACATTCATTCATCATTGATCTTTTCTTTTGCTTTCCTGACCAGTTTGCTTAAATAAAAGCAAACGCTCCTTTTTTTACCCGCTACATATCCATTCTGAAATATCCCCTCCTTTTATTGAGCGGTGCATTATACAGGGTGAGTCAAAAGTCACTGGACGGCCTTTTATTTCAGAAAGGGAAATATGACATATCTAAATACCCCAGCAAGTAATAGGTAAGGGGGCGCTATATCATTTAGGATATGTCCTGTGCCTTTTGACTCACCCTGTAAAACATTTCTAAATGCTATGACTGTTTACATGTAAACCCTATGTTTTAGCATACAATACTTGTAACCCTGAAAGCGTACTCACCACGCTCTGCACGCGGAAATCTGACAGTGACGCCATCAGTTTGTCCAGTTCCAGAGTCGCTGATGTGGCTGAGGGCTTCCCTGAACTACACACACACACACACACACACACACACAAACACACACTATCATTCATGGGGTGGATTTATCATCACTGCCAGCATTTTATAAAGCTACTGCTGAATGGTTGCCAGATGGTTGTTTTTCACAAATCGTCGAAACTATGGCGTAAATCCTTCTAGGTTAATTCAAACATATATTTATATATTTCGTAAAACAGAATAAAACAGAACTGACCCGGTGGAGGCATTTGCGGGTTTCGATGACTTGTCCTTGTCCTCTTTCTTATCCGTAGGAAACTGAGCTAAAATCTCATCTGCAGACAGAGTTAATTATTATGTTATTGAAGAGTCTGGACAGAATGACGGCGTATTTTTTTCCCCGCTAAAGCGCTACGTCCAGCCTAGCTTTATTTCTTACAGTATCGATATTTAAACACACACACACACCGGTGATGTTGAACTGGGTGGCGTTGAGCTCCTGCAGCAGGTGGTCGAGTTCGCTGAGACCTCCACCCAACACAGAGGAGGAGGAGAACGCTGGCTGAGGATCAGCAGGGCGTGGGGAACGTGGCTTGCACACCGTGCTGAGATAACAACAAATAACTACTAATCAGTAACTATTAAGTACGTCCAATTATGACGTCCTTCCTTCGTTTCTGACCGTACCTGTAAAGTTTGTCGGGGTTCTGAGCGCCATTGGTCTTCATGGCGTTTGAAACGGTCTGCAAAATAAAAAAATAAAATAAAATCCCTGCAAATCAAGGGTAAACATACAACACTGTGCAAAAGTCACGATCAAGTCACATATACCATTGTTTTGACGGTGTAACGCCCATATGCTTTGTTGGGAAACAAATAGAAAATAATTCAAAAACAATACTTTGAAAATAATACAAATAATTTATAGGCAGCATTAAAAAAAAACTCAAAGAAATCAGAAGAAGCAGCTTTAATCGGCTACGGTGGTCAGTATTTAAATAATTCTACATGGTCGTTATACCATTCCTAAAGCAACAAATCTAGTGGTGGCCTAAGACTTCTGCACCTTTCTGAAATGAATGGCAATCGTTCCTGTAGGTCCATCAACTGTGTGTGTGTGTGTGTGTGTGTGTGTGTGTGTGTGTGTGTGTGTGTGCGTGCCGCTCACCTGCTGGGGCGTGTACGCCGGCGGAGGAGGTCGATTCTGGACCGAATCCTGGCTGCTGGTAGGAGATGGCTCAAGGGTGACCGGAGGGTCGGACGTGAGTAGAACTGGGCACCGGGCAAGTGGAGAGGCGGAACTTTCCAGATCGGCCAGGAGAGCATCTGAGAAAGGTAAAGGAGAGAAAGAGAGAGAGATTATAGAAGAGATTCTAAAATACTAAAGACCATCTCTGGACTTTGTGGAATTTGAAAATGAAGTGGACTGGTTTATTAAAAATGGTGGAAGGACAGAATAACAGAAACCCCCCCACCCACCCAATAAATGGAGCCTGACAGACCACCCAGATTCAAGTGCCTTCAGATGGTGCCTTCAGGCCAGGTCAGGCATCACATGCAGACGGGATTATGGTGATCCATCTATGATCTCCAGGTCTTATTTACTACATATGGATGCATTTTTGTTTTCCAAAGCAAGCCTTGAACCCACAGCTATTAAGAACACTGTCGGATCCATAATGAACGAGTTCCGACCTCCTTTCCTGATCATGTTCCTATATTTGAGTCAGAGCCAAATCTCCTTTAAACCCTTAAACGAATAGAAGGTTTTCAGGACTGTAACCCAGGACGGATTAAATATTTGTAGATTTCCTGAGGTGAAGTTTCGGCCCATCATATTAAACCACTGTTCCTGTTTCTGTTATTTTGTCCATCCCAGTGATCTAAAATGCAGTGAAAAATCAAAACGTGACTAAACGGGCTGGGCATGTGATGTGATTAAACAGCCGTGGATGCTCAGTGTGTATTAAGGGTGAGTAAAACGCAATCGGAAGCAAAGCATGCTGGGAGGGGGTAAGAAATTAAAGAATGGTTATACACACATACATGGATCAGGAAAGGAGGAGAAACAGGGACAGGTTGACAGCTACGTACCAAACACAACAATACGAGGACTGAGAGGGTAGTTAGCCTCGGGCACACCTACAAGAACACACAAACACGCACACACGCACACACAAACACAAACGCACACACATAGGGAGAGAATCAGGCGGCAATCCGGAAGCAGCAGGCCAAAGGGGAAAAGTGCGGGATGCCTGATAGTGCGAAATTACTTCCTGTGAAAGTCTGGCTCATGTAGAATTCAATAAGGCTGTCGGGATACATCACGTTTAATCTGCCGTACATTGTGGCAGAGTTAAATAAAGCCCCGTGCAGAGCCCTAATGAACAGCCAGAGCTTGCACCGAATTCTTAAGCTTTCTGGTCGAGTCGGGCGTCACACAGACACACAAGTGGCCGCGTCTCAAACGGGGAGGCTGAATGGCAGAGCCTTGCACGGACCAAGTGGGCTCAGAACAACGGCAAAACCTGATAAATGTACAACTACGAGGAGGTTCGGCTGCTCTGAGCACACAGAATATGGATTGTACACAAACTAAACGTGTTTACCATACAAAACTAAAAAGAGTTTACCTAGAGGGGACATTTTTTATGAAAAAATACACCTTTCGTTCGAAAAGTTCTCCTATAACTATTTGCCTCAGGTGACCGAGGTTAAGACGAACTCACTGATAAATGTTAACAAGCAACCCAAGAAATAGAAGGCAACGACGAGCGTGTGGGTTCGGGAAAACGTCCAAAAAGATCTGATGATGCCGAGACAATGGTGGTGGTGTTTATGTGACCTGCTTGGTTGGACTGGGTGTGTGAATTGGGACACGTCCGCAGTGGACTAATGATGTTTTTGTAAAAGTGTTTACGTGACTAGGATTTGAAGGCAGCATTCACCGGTTCGCTCGAGTGTGTCTGGCATCAAGCCTCCTGATGATTCAGAACGTGTAATAACACACACACACACACACACACACACACACACACACACACACACACACTCCAGTTCATATAAGGAGCTAAAACCCTCTCTGTACGATTTCTGCCCATATTTAGAGCTCTAGCATGACTTTTTGTAGTATCTCTCTTTCTCACTCAAACACACACACACACACACACACACAGACACACACACACACAATGAAGAAAATGAGTCCTGTTCCAATCTGATCCAGATGTGTGTGGTTCAGGAAACATCAACAGTCATTTCACTGTGCTTAGTAAGCAATTTTTCCAGTTTCTCCCTCTCACACACACAAACAAACACACACACACACACACACACACACACACACACACACACACACACACGCACAGGCACAGGTCTCAGACCAGAAGTCTAACATCTGCTCATAATTCGATGGCTCTGGAGACGCTCATTAAGGCTTACTATACGTTTCTCTGGCTGAACGCGAGTACAGTAGGAGACATTTCGTTGCCCCGAAGGAGACCAGAGACCATGTGACACGTCTTCCCGCTTTTAATGTTCCCCTGAACGCTGCCAGATGGTCAGGGAGCAAACGATTTGTGGTTTAGTCACACTCAGTTCCTCGTAACAGAAGGAAAACACGGGCTGTAATTACGTGAGATGCAATGGCTCGATCCCAAATGACCTCCGGTTGAACGTGTAGTGCACTACAGAGGATGCAGCGGCGATTATCACGTACGACACTGGGAAGGGGTCTGTCAGTTCTGAGAGGAGGCGGAGATGTTTCAGCGACTTCAGGCGACATCAAAACCAAAACGTGATCCAGTTGGCTTTTATTTTACTACGAATACCAGACGTAACATCTATATATTTCTGTAGCTGCTTAGTTCCTAGGCTTTATAAAAAAATCCTCCTGGCTTCGACAATTTTCCGACCCATTTATTTGCACCGGTGCCTAAAAATGCAACAGGGCTCTGTTTTAGGCCCACTCTTGTTCTTGCCCCAAGTACAGCTCCCATTATAGAGTGAATGCGGTGAACTATTTTCGATTCTGGTTTTAACCCTGCTTTTTACACGCAGGCAGGGTGTCGATCTCAGGGTCCTGCAGTTGCAGTACCCCAACTCAAACACGGCCAGCCTTGAGTGTACTGGAAGACCGCAGGGAAACCAAATGCCACTAGTAGGTTTTTTTTTTTTTACTTTTAATCCCCTTTTGTATTTATTGTGCATTTATTTATTGTGCGCTTATGTATAAAACCTAATATCACATGACATCACAGTGTACTCGGCTCTTTGTTATATATAATAATAACCTACTACACAGAGTTTAAAAGCCAACACTGCTCAGCACACAGCCTAGGTAGTGCACACAGACAACAAGAAGGGGGTGAAATCCCAAACATCTCCAAATTCACCGCGTGTATCTGCGTCTTGTAGCAAACGTATAAAGGAACTAAAAAACCCATACAGAAACCCTGACCAAAGGTCTAAAACCACACCCGCTCTCTGTATAGTGCAATATATTTAGATCTGAAAGTGCTTGTAAGACGCGAGCGTTATTTCATTTCAGCAAAATGAGTATAACATAATAGTTAGTGTCCTACTGGCCTAGTTCGAGAACAGCGCGTGCGGTTTGGGACGGTGGACTGATCGTGGACTGAAGTGTGTCCTTTGTGCGGTTTGAGATGGGACAACCCTTTGAGCAGAGTAAGTATTTCGGGACCCAGCCTCAGTCATCATTCCATACCCTCCGTAATGCACGTGGAATGCGACGGGAAAATCTTAACCATGTGTCCAAACCCACATCCTGTTCACTGTATAGTGTAAAAAAAATGCCTGAGACGCATTCGAATGTAAATACAATGAGCTGGCAACCCTGCATGAGCACCTGGAGCACTGGGACACATCCTCAATGGAGTACGGCGAAGTGGATTATAGCGAAGCTTGTGCGAGTCTGCCGAGTGAACACCATGTGTGGTTTGAGACGCGTCCATATATAGGTAAGGGGATTCAGACTTTGTGGTCTGTGCAGTGCACTCGTACCTCCCCGACTCACAATCACACATGGAGTTTTGCATTTAGGGAAAAACGCAAAATAGTTTGGGGCACAGGGCGTCATTCCATGTGAAATGCCCGTGGAACGGCACATGGAAGCATTGCGAACCACAGCCTGCTTGCTTTCTGTGGTTTAGGACACGACCCTATGGGCCGCCTGGTCACGCTGTTTGGCGGTGTTTTTGTGGCCTGTCTAATAGCTAGCGTGTGTGGATTGGGACACGCCCTATGTATACTAGGGTCTATAATGCTTGGTTTGGGACGCATCCAAAGACAAAGTGTTCAAGATGCTGTTGAGCCGTGGCTTTAAGGCCTCGATCAATGAGCGCACCGATGATAAATCGAGTTTACAGAAGAATCTGTAGTTTTTTTTCTCGTTTTTCAAAATTAATTTAGGAAATTCCACAAAGGCGCCTAATGAAGCGATCAGAATCCTAGGTTCATACTTGACGCGTTGAAACTGGAGCGGGGGTTCACGCGCCAAAACCCGCTGGTCGTGCGCCTCTCCAAACCTGTAACTTGGTCCTCAGAGTGGGCTGGGCTGCAGGATTTTGAAGGTGCTCTTGCAGGACAGAGAATTTCTAAGATTCTGCTCCCAAAAATAACTGGACACACTTTTACACTGTTTATGAATCACAAACTTGAGGGTTTCCCACGTCTCTGGGAACTTGACTTCTTTCTTATTTCTGCGATGAACAGGGTATGAGAGGGTTTTTTTTCCCCTTTATATCTTAACAGTTTTTCCGTACGTACTTTCGAATTCATTCGTGTAGCGATGTGTTTAAGGGAAGCTCTACAAACGGTTGACGCTGCAGTTTGTTGGACTGAAATGAGTGTTTCAGAGAGTATTTAAACGTCTGGTTAGCAGCATTTGGGTCAACAATCCAAAGCATTCTGTAGATTTTGGCTCCAAGTTTCTGCTAAAGTTTGTATTCGGTTGCTACTGGTTTTAGCTAAATGTCATTTGTAATACAAGATTTGTGCGGCTGATTCAAGTAGGCTGGTTAATACCTTTATTAGGGACTGTGGTGGCCTAGCGGTTAAGGTAATGGACTAGGGTTCTAATCCCACCTCTGTCAAGCTGCCACAGTTGGGTCTCTGAGCAAGACCCTTAACTCTGTATTAACTGTAAGTCGCTCCGGATAAGGGCTTCCGATAAATGCTGTAAATGTAAATTACAACTTCATGAAGCCTTCACATCATGGACCTCTTACCTTCAATAAAAGAGATGTTGTTTTCCAAAATAACGAGTTAGAAAGTTTTAAAAAGGCATCATTTTATGCATTTTTTTTACATTTATTGGCATGTACTTTTATACGTTTACTTGAGTTAATGTGCAAGTCGTTCATTTGAGTATTTTTGAAGCATATTTTTTGCTCGAGTAGAGAACTTCTGCCACCTCTGGTCTCGTTCTTAGGATGAGAAGAAGAAAGCCAGAGGTGCCGCAGACCATGCAATAGAAATACGCGCTGTTTTTAATTTATGAACAGGAATAACGCGCTGTTTTGTTTTTTTTACTTCACTCCTCTTCCAGTTCCTTTTTCCTCCTCTTCATCGTTTGGATACCAAACAGACCGAATTGCGAAAGCAAAAAAAAAAAAAAAGAAGAAAAGAAAAAAGAGGGGGAAACAAGAGTGAGCAAAGCAATACGTACCCAGATCGTCCATTGGAACTCCCTGAAGTTGTCTTCTGCCCAAAATAAGAGTTCAATCGCGGGTCAAATGTATATTTTTCCCCCTCCTGCAACGGTTCCGATCGTGAACTTATTCCCGTCACGGCTCGCGCTCTGCGGGCTGGACCGCTATTCTCAGACGGCGCGCGGCGGTGGAAGAAAAGAGGGCGTGGCTTGTTTCTCCTTCTTCCCATCCCCTTTTCTGTTGTAAGCCTCTTCTAAGGGGGCTGTGTTCCAAATCCGTTGTTTACGCTTCATTCCCAAGCGCCAAACATCCCAATCATGCTTCCCAAGAGGTCGTAATCGCTTCAGATATAGTAACCAGATATTCTCGATACTTTGATGTGATAAATATAAAGAACGAACTTTCGAGCCGTGCAATCATTTAATTTCCCTCTGAAGAGGCAGCTCAATGCTACGCCCCGGATTGGAATACAGCCTCAGAAGTGGGCGTGACCCGATAGCTGGGATTACACCCCTGTCTGATTTTGATGAGTGACGTCACCCAGCACATTCCAAGTCCATATTTGGGGCAGAAAGAGTGACTCGGGACAGCGCCTGTACAGCAGAGACGGGGTTTTATCAGACCTCGTGTCGCCTTTAACATCCAGATGTTCTGCAAAATAGCATATTCCACCAATCCCAAACATGCAAACAAACAAAAAAAGAGTTTAAGATAAATCAGGTTTTCATTAGTTCACAGCATCTGTGCAGTGATATTCAGGATAAGATCTGTACGACGTGCTTATGATTGAGAAATCAGAAAAATGCGACTTTACCCATCCCTTGTGTTGTTATGTTTAATAAAGGGGATTGTGTTTAAACTCTGGAGCCAGACGGCAAAGGGCGAGGAGTCATTGTGGTGAGAGGTGATGATTCAGCATTGACTACAACACTGATTCAGTCCTGAGCTCCTAACTCCAGGGATACAAACCTAACATCAACTAAGAACACAGACTTGTAGCTAATTCTCTCCAGGCCCACTTTGTTAATATAATATCAGCCGTATGAAGGCAGAAAAAAAAATCTTATCTTAAGTGCTTTCAGAAATGCAAAAGGGTCAAACTCTGAAACCATAGTACTTTCGAAACATGCTTGCGAGTTCATGCGTGTTTACGGCTTGCGTTTAGGACTGTCTAAGTCCAAGTCTGCTGACCTCCCAACGATACGAAGGTTCCAATCAGGATTCGGGGCAGATGTACACATTCTCGGAGTGCCCTCATGGAAGCTCAGTTCCTCTGAGAAACATCTAGTTATCTGAGAGGTGAAGGAAGTGGAGATTTACTGAAGATATCTCTGGTTCAGTGTTCAGAGGCAGATCGTGTGGCTCTGCCCTAAGAGCCGTCTACTGGAAACGCCATTTCCCGTGGCGCAGGGGCTGGGCTTGCACTGTGAAGGTCGTGTGCTGTGGTTACAGAACCCCGCCATGGACTGGGGCTCTGCCCTGTGCGCTTCTGCCTAAACACACGTACGGTACAAGTGGAGGTAAAGCGGGATGCTGTGCTTGGCTTTCCTTTGTGTTCAGGTCCTAATTTAAGAAAGTTTTATTGCTACTCAACTCACAACTGGACTAAAAGAAACTACACTACATGCATGTCAGTTTTTGCTGCCGTTCCGTTTTTTTCTCCCTCCGCCAAACCCGAGTACACATTTATCCAGGACGACTGCCTTGCATTGACGAGAAGCTAAGAAGCTAGGGCGGCACGGGGGCATCGGTGGGGCGGCACCGCTGCCTCACAGCAAGAAGGTCCCGGGTTCAGTCCCAGGGTGGAGTCTTGCATGTCCTCCCCGTGTCTGCACGGGTTTACTCCGGTTTCCTCCCACAGTCCAAAGACATGCGTGTCAGGTTAATTGATGTCTCTAAAGTGCCCTCATTATGTGGCTGTGCGTGTGTGCCCTACAATGGAGTGGCGCCGTATCTAGGGTCGTTCCTTTCCTTGAGTCCAGAGTTGCCGGGTATCCACCATGAATAGGAAGAGGATCCCCTAAGAACCGCTTTATAATCTGACCCTGTCCATGCCCCGTAATCCTAATCAACAATTTTCCAGTTTTCCTTTGCTTTTCTGATCATGTTGTTGAATGAAATAAAACCAGGACTTTTGTTGGTTTCTGAACAGAATGACTTTTGACTCTGATTTTCATTCCCTTACCCTGCTATAAATACTAAAAAGACAATTTGAACAATAATCGAATTGGACTGGTCGAACAAATGTCTGCTCATACGTCGTACAGAGGGCCTTACAAGGTTCGATCTACGTACCTGTGGCTCAAGAACGGGCGACATGTCGGACCAGTGCCCGTAAATCAGCGCAGAAACACATTCACACAGAAAGAAAACAAACCCAGCCGATGTAAAATTCAGATTTTTTTTAATATCAGTGACTAAAAGGGTTGCTTAAATCATGATTAAAAAAAAAGATAAATTAGATAATGCACTATTGATGGAGGCTCGAGTCAGACACGCGTTGGAAATCCCTGCATGCACTCGAGCATCAATCTCTCTCTCTCCCTCTCCCTCTCGGTCTGTCTGTTTACTTTCCGTTTTAAGAAATACAAACACAAAGTCTTTACATGTAAAAAGAAGCCCGGTTTGAATCAGCGTTAAAGAAAACGTGCTCGAAAAGTGTGTGTGTGTGTGTGTGTGTGTGTGTGTGTCTAAGCTATGTCGCAAGTACATGTGGACGTTTCGAAGAGTGGCACCGATTTTGTCCTTTTGTTTTTTGTTTGTTTGGTTAAATCTCTACACGTCTTCACTCAGTCCGGTGAATATCCTCAGATGCAGGATGGGACGCTTCTCTTCCTGTGCTGGACCCCTCCTGACTCTACTGCACCGACTGCTCGTTGGCCGTGCTGCCCGATTCCTGAGGCTTCATCACATCAGGAAGCTCGGGGGGATTCGAGAACGGTTCCACATGCAGCGGCTCAAACGTATCTTCTGGAAAAAAAGGCACAACATAACAGCGCAATCAATTAAAACCCTGGTCATGTCATCGAACGTTTTCGAGTTTAGGCTTGATACTAAAAGAAACAAACATGTTGTTTTTATTGATTTTCAGGACGCATCAAGCAGCCAAAAAGTTATATATAATATAATATAATATAATATAATATAAAAAAAACAAATTATTTTTACGCGTTTAAGAGTCTCCGCGAGGAGTTCGACAGCCGTTTAAATTCCAATTCCCCTGGGTTGCCAGATCCTGTGAGAACAACCCGCCACCGTCAAAGGAGAAAGAGGCAAAATAAAGCAGAGTACGTAGAACATGAGGACCTGGCAACCGTCTCGGGTTAGGAAATCAAGGTAACTTGTATACGTGCTACGAGTAATCTGATTACTGGAATAAAATCTAGCTCTCTGCCAGATTTCTTGCTCTGACCTCTAGATCGGGACACAACTTAAAATCTGTAAATAATGGCAAAAATGCAGTTATTTACACTCCGTCAGATCATGTTTAGACCCAAGGTATCCCAGCAGAATGCTTCCTGCTCCACCAGTGCATCCTGGTGATTCATTTCTCCGTGGAAACGACAAACAATTACCCGCTCGTCCACACGATTAACATAGTGCTCACAAAAATGAGCACTAAAAAAAAAATCATGAAATATCCCTTGTTTTTATCCCTTGTGTGCATATCTATTCATGCACACCATGTCAATTTTGATGGCAACATCAACGTTTAGAACATTTAGAGAGGTCGGCTGACCTGAACCGTGGCTTTATAACGTGGGAGGACCCCGGTTCTTTCCACCGAGCTACAGGAGCTCAGAGAGGAAATCAATCCTTCTGCCTCAGCTCTAATAAGAGCAACAAGCATCCACGGAGGAGCAAATACTTTTACTTAATGCATTACTAGAGTGAGGCTGTACTGGGAAACAACAAACAAACAGGCCAAGGCATCTCCACTAGACGGGTAACAGGAAAAAAATAAAAGTTCTGTTTAGAACCAGACCGCTCACAAATATGAGGGGATACTTCATTTCTCTGCTGCTGGCGAGACCGAGAAGGTCATCAAAAACGTCTTGCAAGCATTCCGTGATAACAACACGGGGTTAAAACAAAATCAATCGTGGACGCCGTGATTATCAAGACTGTTCACGTTCCGTGACGTAATGTGAGGAGCAAACAGTTCTCCATGAGCAGAGTTGCGAAACGCTATTTGAACGACATAATAAGTCAGAAATAAATACAAAAACAGCTCGGTCCGTATTTACGTGCCACGCGAGTACGACGTACCGTTAATCCGGAAGGCAAGTCCAACTGTAGCAGGAGCCTGAGGTCTGGCCGTCTGGTTGGTGAAGCCACAATCACCCAGAGTTTTACTATCGTCTAGAAGCTGGTCGTCCTAAAACACACACAGACCCGGGTCACAACCATAACCCCGCCCCCCAAAACAGTCCCAATTATGTATTAAGAATCCAACCTGCCGACCCTCTGTAGTAATAAATAAAGATCTGGAAACAAAAGCTGAGAAAAATTGAGTGTGAGGTAACTGAGATAGACCGAGTTTCTGAAGGGTCTGGACCTTCTACACTAATCAGCACGGATCAGTTCCAATTTAAATACAGCCGAGTCCGGTTAATGGGGGCACATCGGGACGTGACCGTTTTGGTCCTAATAACCGGCTGGGACGATTAATCGAACATGCCCTATGTTACACGGGACGTGCGATCATTGATGTAAGATATTAAACGTTTATTAAACGTTTATTGTACGATTTACACGTATAGCGAACGTACAAACAAGAACTACTGTTGCTTAGCAACTTTGTTCATTGAAAAA
>JAUZST010008760.1:0-13386 GCA_034779995.1 Parotocinclus haroldoi
AAATTATATAATTGCAATTACACATTACTGTGATGAATACTTCATTCATTATTTATTCATCCTTTATTCGGGACCAATACTTTTGCCATGTGTGTGGAATATGTCATAATAGTTTTGGCCATGTGTGAGGGTGTGTCTAAAAACGTTTGACTGCATGCAGGGGTGTGTCCCAATACTTTTGGTGGGGCAAAATAATGATGTCAATAAAGCACATTTTTGTTTGGCCAGGTAATAACAGGTCACTGAGTCTCACACAGACGAGTGCTCTGTGATGACATCATCAATTTCAGTTACAATTAGAATTTTGTCAGCTGAATTTTGAATCTGAAAATTGGGAGACTGGGAGATTTATTTTATATTTAAAGTGAAATCTATTAAAAAGAGAAATCAGATCGACTCGTAAATCATAGCACACCACACAGAGTAATTATGTATGGAAAAGTGTTTGTACGTTCAAGTTAACTGATCACAGAAATTGTTGGAAGAATACGAATGAGAGCATGAGAGATAACAATTATAATTATAACAAATGATCTATTGGGGAAAACTGTTTAATTGAATAGAGACTCTAGTACCCTATCTAACTAGGATACAAGATTGATGCAAGATACGATTGGGCATTACTTGTAGGTTGCTTAAGCTGACATCCCAGCTGGTCCCAAAAATATGAACTTAGATCAATCTAGCGACCTTGGAGGTTTTGGAAAGGTGTGGTCTGATTAGACATTGCATCTTGCCACAAGAAGGTGTAAAACGCTGCCCTACAAAAAGGCACTCAGAGGCTATGTTCGGTTAGCGTACCTCTTAGTAAGAGATTGTTGACAGATAGTCCTACAATGCACTTGAACACATTTGCCCAGTTGACATATTTTGAGATGGGGCGCATTGGACTGAGGGAAACAGGAGGTCATTTTGAAGAATTGTCCACCATCTAAGCCTTTCTGACCTAACTATTAGGAGGTGTTCTGTTAGGGCATGCACAAACTGTGAACAGACTCCAGATGGTCTAGAGAGACCACCAGTGGAATAAACTTGATTAAAATTTAATGCATAATAAAGAAGTGAGAAATAATATCACAGAGCATATATGACAGATAATATAAAATATGCTCAGATACTGAAATCCCACCTCCACATACCTGTAACATAAAAGCTTTGTTAATTAGTTAAAGAACCAGTTTACTATAATGTGAGGCAGGAGGACATGGGGGTACGGGCTATTTCTAGTTTGCATATTAATATAAATCAAAAAATCATATAAATCAAAAATCTCCATATCTAAAATTAACAGTAAAGATGTAGAGCTGTTAATTTGGCACTAAAATGCAGATCTCATCATTATGTTAAAAATATTGACATGAGACACTTTCAATAAAATATTTAAAGGATTTGTAAGCTATCCACTATTTAGTGAAATAGTGTGCTGACCATTATAGTGAGAGTACAAATTTAGTATTGCAATGCTCAACAGCAATAGTAAGTAACAAAGATATTACAGAATAATTACTGACAACGGACAATGTGCTGGTGTGTACATTTCTGTATATGTAAACTACTGTGAAGTATGTCATATTTAAAATACTGTAATCAAAATTATTGACCAGGCAATATTTTGTTATTATTGTTTTAAATAATAATTTTATGTACTTAAATCACACCAAAATAGAAGAAGGACCAGATTCCTAGTGATAGCAATTTAAGTCATAAGTCAGGCTAACATAACATTGCATGCCACCAACGATAGCTAACCCAAATGTTCCAGCAGTAAAAGCTCTGGTTGTATCCACGTTGTGCTGAGGTCATTT
This sequence comes from Parotocinclus haroldoi, assembly GCA_034779995.1. Classification (NCBI taxonomy): domain Eukaryota; kingdom Metazoa; phylum Chordata; class Actinopteri; order Siluriformes; family Loricariidae; genus Parotocinclus; species Parotocinclus haroldoi. The sequence goes on from JAUZST010008760.1 coordinate 1,806, forward strand.
TTACAGGCAATGCAAGCAGGGTTAAGTCCTGCCACCCTCACGCCTTGCCTGACCCTCTAACCCCTCCTGTCTCTTTGCAGCTGTAAAACCACGGTAAAGCATCATTAGCATGGAAACAAGATGTTACCTTCACAGACAACCTGGGGAACCAATTAGACGTGACACAATCCTGGTCCAAAATGAGGCCCATGTGCTCTGCCTTAACCTCTAAAGTATTGAGTGACCTTGCAGCCAACATACTAAAGAGGGGGCAGAGGTATGGGAATGCTCAGGGTTCACTCAGCACAGATCAGTCACACTTCACCAGAGGACTTCAGCTCCTGCCCATTTATATAGCTTTGAATTACAGACTGGGTTATCATACAGAACACACATTTGTATCATTTTAATTACTGATATGTCATCTAGATGCATCATTTTCATTTTCAAACTTTTAAATATACTGCATATGTAGTGTATAAGTAAGTCATTTTACAGGCAAGAGTTTCAACACAAATCCCTGTACTGATAAGGAATGATAAACCTGTTAACTCACCAATTCATAATAGTACAACTTTTTTAGTTAAATAAATATGTATATTAAGCTTCCGGAAGTGGGACTGCTGTATCAGAGTGAAACTTTGTGGTTTTATTAACAAACTCAAAATTGATCAATTTTGCACAGTTTTATGAAATCATTAAATTTCTGGTTGTGTCACAGCTCCTGAAATCCAGTCTAGACTACCTCTGCATGGAATCTGCATTATCTCTCCAGACAGCTGACTCGTGAACATTAGCATCAGCCAGAGTTTAAGAGGTCTTTCGTTGCTTAGAATTTACTTTGTTTTCCTTTGTGTGGCAGTCGATTACACACCTTGCTGTTGAAGTTCTCCTAAGAAGAACTCCTAACAACGATCCTGAATTTGCTTCTTTTGTACACAGCCTGTCAGTGGAAATTTGAAGTACAAACTCTTTAGAGATAATTTGGAATTTTGAGCATCAACAAGTCATGATAATGACTTCCAAAAATGTGCAGCTAGGTCTATGACAGAGTGTGGTTCTTTAAATACAACAGGGAGCCAACCCACAACTGATTGTCATCTGGTTGTTTGACTACACCTGACTCTACTTTCTCCTAAACTGTATGAACTGTTAATCTTAGAGATTTCCAGATTTTTGCCACTTACTGATATGTAATACTGGACCACTTGTCACAATAAATAAATTACCAAGTATAACATTTTGTCCATTTGGTTAACTAAGTTTCTTTCATCTACTTTGAGACTTGTGTTAAAATTTTGTAGTTTTAGTTTATATTTAGTCAGAAATATAGACAATTCTAAAGGATTCACAAACTTTTGAGCCTCACTGTAGGTTAATATATGCTGAAATATGAGGATTGCATATATGAGGATATGTTTTTTTTGTTTGGAACATATAGGCATTTTGCAAATTTCCCAAATTGTAGACCTTTGTAAATCCGACTTTATTAAAGGAAAGGATGGTGTGAAACAAAACTTGCAGATAACAAGCAGTGAATGTCCAGTGGATACAGAAGAGCGCTTATCTCTAGGTCCCACTCAGTGTCTGATTAAGTAGGATATGAGGTGAGTTCTATTAAGCCAGATTAAGTGACATGCTTAACTAGCTACCACACAGAGGCCAAAGCTCAAGTGGGCCCGGGTTGTCTACTGAATAGAGAGCTTGTAAAATTCAACAGGGGCTTGTTAAATGTGTCAACATGACCCTTCATGAATAAGAGCTTTTGCTACATTATAGTACTGTATTATGGCATTGGTTTTATTTGCTTAAATTGTTTAATAAACCATTTCTTTTTTTTCATCTGTACATGTATATTGTATGACATTTCTGGACACCTCTGGCCAACTAGTGAAATTATATATTCTATTGATATTTAACGGGAAATAATGTAACCAGTCACCCTTTCTAGGGTTGTTCCTGCTTTGCCTCCTGTGTTGCCAGCTAGGCACAGGATTTGCACAGGCAAAAGATTAAGTGGATAAGGAAATGAATAATGTAGGCCAGAATAAAAAGAAATATGATGCTTGTGCAACATATTGAACCTAATGAAACAAAGTATGGCATCAGGTACCATCCCAGAGATGCACAAGTACAATTCCAAGAAACTATAAGTACATATAATATGATCAGAAGAACCTAAACTATATATTCAAAATAAACGGAACTTTGCAAAAGTATGTTTTTTAATCATATTCGGCTTACAATTTACTCTTTAGTTTTAGTGGCCACTTCACTTTCTAGTTGTATAATTACAGACTATAGTCCATCTTTTTCTCCACATTATTTGTTTATCCCCTTTATTCTTTACTCTTTAATGGTAAGGACCCCCACAAGACCACCACAGATCATAGGTACTATTTGGGTGGTGGATCATTCTCAGCACCTCAGTGAAACCCATGTGGTGGTGGTGTGTAAGTGTGTGTTAAGCTAATAAGAATAGATCAGTGATGATAGACTTTTGAACCACAACAATGTCACCGCTGGTGAACTGAAACTAGTCCACCAGTCAAATCTGTCCAGATACCAGGATCCTGTAGGCAGCATCCTGTGAACAAATGATTAGAGGCTGGCTAACCCATACTGTGCAGCAACAAATAAGCTAGTGTCTCTGACTTTACTTCCACAAGGTGGAACAATTGGGTGAATATATCTAATATAAAGTGGACAGCGGGTGAACCATGCTTTAAAGCTTCAGCAGTGCTGCTCTTTCATACCAGTTTAATACACACTAATGCACCACCATAATATATATGACTGTAGATCTTTTAGTGTACGTTGCATAACATTATGCAACATTATGCATTCACTTGATAATGTCAATGCATATTTTGCCAATGGATATCACCCAAAGCATATTCATTATGTAACAGTATACCAACTTAAAATGAATTATATTCAGAATGTGATATTTGCATGATGTTTCTAAGTACCAAATTTGGTAAACCTGTGCTATTTGGGACACTGATGGCTGAACCGTAAGGAATGCTTTTAAGAATGTTCAGTTAGACAGGGTAAATGCAAGACATGGAGAGGGTGGCGGACAACAGAGCATTCCACAGGCATTCTCTCTCTCTCTCTTGGTCATTTGGTCCACCTCTCTCTCTCTTCTCACCCTTCATACGTCAATCAGTCTTGTTATCTCTCCACTCTCACCCCTCTGCCCGCCTGTCTTCCAGTTTGAGGCTGTCGATGTGTTAATCACCCTGCTCTGCTGACAGAGGGAGCCAGATATTTTAACGTCCTGATAACCCTGTGCTGGACCTGATGGCCCTTTTCCAAGTTTCTCTCTAGTGGTCATGTCTCAGAGTGTCACCCTTCTGCCCTTGCCACCATCCATGCAGCTCGAAAACCACTTATCATTGCCCTAAGAATAGATCCCAGTTTCAGCTATTACTTGTCACATTAAAGCAATAATACATTATTTTGTTTAACAATTGGCATACCACTACTCATATTGCTTAGTTCATGATTATCTGAGCAATTATGGTACTGAATTTTTATTGCATAAAATAATGTCTAGATATTATCCCCACCCCAACACACACACACACACACTTGCTATACACTGATTTAATTTATTATTGAAAGGCGGTAGATGTGCCTAAAATGGACAAACTGAATGGGAGTTTTGATGAATAGTGATGGGAAAAGGGAGGAGCAGATGGGGGTGGTCACTGAAATAAGACCTAGTTTGGTGAGCAGTTGATACATTTGATACGGAACTCACTAGATTCTTGACGTGAGCTGTCAGAGTGCTAGCAGGGGTGACTTATCAATCACTACCCTTCTATCTGCCTGCCTATGTCCCGGAGCCTGGGGATGCCCTGTTTGTGTTCTACGAGCTCTGTAGAGCTGAAGGCTTCGCTGTTACAGCAACTACACACACACACACACACACACACACACACACACACACACAAATACACACAAACACACACACAAACACACACACACACACACACACACACACACACACACACACACACACAGACACACACACACACACTACAGCTGGGAAGGGAAGAGCTACTCCAAGCCTCAGGTCTACAATGTTTGCAGGTGTCACTTTCCCATTAACCTCAACTTCCCTCTGTGGCAATGATCATTAATTGGGCAGTGCCATGGCTCATTGCCTATAACAGCCAAAACACTTCAAGGCAACAACATATTGCAGGTAGATATTTGCTCAGTCTCTTGATTGAGCTTGAGATTGTGTACTAGTCACAAACTATTCACTGTGGCTAAAGGGTAGTAGAAGAGCTTGTAGGGTTCTGTCACCCACTAACTGAATGATGTGCCAGTCCACAGCTGTGACCCAGAGTGGTAGGTGGCTTTGTAAAAGCTTCGGGAACACAGAGGCAACCCACCGGCAATAGTTTAACACCAGGGGAATGAATATGAAAAGTGCAGCTAGCTCATAAATACAACATGAAAAGACCCCTGCTGGGTATAAAGACATGTTATTAGGCTTACTTTAAAAAAAGACAACTGGGAGTATTACAATGAGTGTGTAGTCATTGGGATATGTCCCTTTGAAAGGCGAAAAGAACACTTCATTAAATTAAAGAGAGGAAAAGGTGATTATTGGGATATTGTTTTCTATAAGTAGAGGGGGAAATATTCATACTCAGCTTTTGGTTTTAGTACCTCATATGTGTAATACTTGATTTAAATTTTTTAACATTACAGTATAGATCATGCAATACATTTTTACACTTATTTTATATACAGTATTTTGTCTTCAAGGATTGCACACAATTTTGTTGTACCTTTGGCAAAATGACAATAAAGATTCTATTGCATTGTATTGTATTGTATTGTATTGTATTCTGTTCTATTCTATTCCATTCTATTCTATCTCAACTGCTAGATTCTCTTGATCAGACATCAGTGACCAAGGAAAATCTCAAATTAAAACAGACATTTTAACCTAATAGTGTATAATCATGGTCGACTGGGACTGACCCTGTCACAAAGTTCTTGTTTTTCTCTGATCCTCCATAATAAGTTTCTTCCAATGCTCACTTCTAAGCACTTGAGTCATTTAGTACATGACCATGCGTTCACAAATAGGGAAAATAATACTTACCAATAATATAATGCTAACAAAAACTAGGGAATAGTAGTGTATAATGTCACACTGAGTAAAACTGGACATGTTATGTTACAGAAGCTAAATGGTATTATTATGGTTTCTATTTCAGGATGTAGTTAGTTGACTGTTAATTCTGTTAATCCTGTTAATTAACCGTTTTGAAGACATCTTTGTACTACTGTTGCATTGCATGTTGTGCTTTAGTTTCAGAACTCAGGCTACTTTGCAATAGCCTATGTCACACGATGTTAAAACAACCTACCAGCTACTTCTGATGTGACAGACATTCAGTAAAGACTGCTTTGACAAACTGACAGATTTGTCTGACATGCCAGGAAGGTGATAAACGTCTGTTTTAACACAAAGGGCTTGGAAAACAAACAGTGGACAACAGAAAAAACTATTTCACTTTACTCAAAGAAGTCTCTCTGATGCAAGTTCACCAGTTTTTTTTCCAGTAGTTTATATTTGGAATCATACTGTACACTTTCATCCATATGTTTGGGCACCCATGGTGAAATGGCATGTTTTAATGTTTGCAAATTTGAATGCATATGTTTTAAAACATATTATAAATACTTTAACTTAACATCTGATTTTGTATGGCATTACTTGTTTAATCCATCACAACATTAATTAGTATATTAAATCTATTTTTAATATATGATATTTAAGTTTGTTCTCTGCTGTTTATTGTTCACTTCTTTTAAGAAAAAGAAAAAATATTTTCTAGAAAATAAAAAAACTCAACGAAACATATCATATGACTGTGAATGCCCAAATCTTTGCATTAAACTGTACAAACTCTGAGTCCCCAATTTCAAGTCATCTTAGCACTCTTAACCTAGTTAACAGGCAGTTACATCTACATTGTTCTGTCAAGACAAAATGTTGATTTGAAACTCACAAAGGATAGTTGCTGGTGATTTAATAAACAGTTATACACAAGGCAAACATAATTAATGTAACTGTGGTTCTGATTAAAGCTTGATGACGAAAAAATTTATGGAAAGTGTACATATGAAAATGTATATATGAATAACAAATTCAAATTTACGATATTTATTACTGAGGTTCAACAATTGCCCTTAAATGAACCTTTTTTAGCGAGGACAGAAAAGCTTTTTTTCTTTATCTTTTCTCAAGTGTGTTTTATGTTTCTGCTAATCTATCACTGAGGGGCCTTGGTAACAGGCCATGTTTAAACATAGAAAAAGAACACAGAATGTTATAGTTTCATAAAAAACATCCATCATTACATGATTTTCAACCCCTGTTTCAGTGGCAGCAGCCATCTGACTATATAACTGGATCCAGACATCACAACGCAGCGCAGTAGCATGCAGTCACCATGAGCAATCCCAAATGGAGCTTACATCACAATGACTTACCACTGACTGCATGTGCCTCTCCCTCAGCTAGCTCACTTTGAAGAAACATGTTATTTACTAAATTAGCAATGCTCAAACAGGTGGAGACATGCTCATAATTGATAATGTATTAATAATTACTGTGCTCAGACTTTAAAGGTATTTGAGTGTTTACCTGACATGTTCATATGTGAAACATTACCTAGAAGTACTAGAAAAGTCATTAGGAAGTGGGGTCATCACAAACAGATGACCTAGATCACTAAGGTTAAAGCACTCGCCTTCAAGAACACTTAGTATCTTGTGGTCGGTTACAGCCTTTCATTTCTTTCTCTTTAAAGAGCTGTAAAGTGCCACCTGAAGAGTAAAAGAAATGCCCTGTCTGACTGAGAAAGAGTCATGCTCACACTCACTGACTACAGAGCACAATGCAAACTGGGAAATTGTGCTTATTGTTATTCGTAGAGGGCAGACATTCAGCATGCTCTTTTTAGTGGGTGTACTCCACTATTACAGGTAGTTGCGAACTATCACCACTCGTTGAAATTTCGGCCCACTACACAAAAAGAATGGAAGTACAATGACTTCAAATAGGTTTTTAGGTAAACTCCCTTTAGAGGAGTATAAAAGGAAAGACGAGTCTCAGACACACGTACCTTGCGTATTCTAACTGTGTATTGGCTTATTGTTTTGCTGTTGTAAATTAAGACGTAAAATGTCTCCCAGCATTTGTGAATGAATGGAGGTTCAATGTCTTGTTTTTTTCATGACCCCTGAGAAAGAGAGGGAGAGAGAGGGGACCTCTCCCTAACCAAAACTCTAATAAAGGAAAAATCCGCAAAATTATTCTACAGTTATTCTATGTTCACAAAAATATGAGACAGTTTATGTAGAGCAAATTTGGTTGAATCCCTATTATTACTGATAATCCAAAAAACATCCATTACAATTTGGCTACATGTACAAATTTACAAACCATACGATATCAAGAGCCGAAAAAGGGGCTAAACCAGCCCATAGAGTTTGTGCTGAACCTCAACTTACAGTCCTACATCAACACCACACTCACTCACACTAACACCACACCACTTAAGGACCAGCCAAACCCCAGGCCAGTCAAAGTTAACCAGTTTATAACGCAACAAACCAAAACTTCATCAGACATTGGAAGAAAGAAACTGCAGTACAGTGTATACTATAACTACTACAATACTGTGGCCCTAAATGGACGGTACACTATAGTACATATGCACATTGACTGATCAGAAATACAGAACCATGCTGACGAGGTTCAAACTGAGCCCTGAGACAGACCGATACAAGAAATCCTGACTTCTCCCAGAGCAAAGTGTGCATACACATGCAGAATTAACAATGTAGAAGCAGAGTTGCAGAGTAAGCGAGAGAGAAGGTTTTACAGAAATTCATTTTGTAGTCTAACTAACTATGGCTGCGGTATCTAATAACGTTCTTCAGAATATAATTAATTTGCATTTGAGTACTAATAAAAAGCATAAACTCTTTACTGACTTAACTGAATGCATGGTTTATGCAGTTGCACTCAAGCAATTTAAGGTGGCGTTTCGTTCTAGACGCTAAAATATCTGACCTCTGACTTCTAATTTAATTGTGCCTAATTTTGCGGACTTGCTCAAAGATGTGCCCTTAGCACCCTCTAGTGTCTATACACATTTTATCAACGCGACCTTTAAAAGTGTATGGAAAACTATACAGAAATATATCTCTTCTCTGACATGTATAATACGGTTGTGGTTTATTGTCTGGTATGTATGCTGTCGTGACTCAACTGACAGTCTACTGGTTTTCTCGCTGTCAAAGAATTGTTGTTGGCACATCCATTAGCGCACGCTCTGTTGCACAAAGCAAAGAGCCCAAAATATCATGTCCAGTCCATAATGAATGAAATTACATGAAATGAGCTGAAATGAAACTGTGTTACAAATGTGAGAAGAGCATATGGCCAAGGATTGATTTTAGACTGGACATGATATTTGGTCCAGTATCTTGGAAGCTCTTAATTATGGGTACAATACTGTTTTCCATTTAGATATATACTAATGCAATCTTCACAAGATTGTAAATCTCTGTTACATTCCAAATCACAAGCATGAACAAAAGATTCACGACAGGGCTAACGAGTTTAAGGTGCTAATCTACATGCACATGTTACGCTAAACGAACCAGTTTAAATGCCCTACAGAGACTTTTAGTGTAGGATAAATTAGGAATTCTTTTAGAAGTCTCTCTGAAACCAGACAGACGTGCATATTGAAAATGATTATTCCATACTATCCATCAGACCCACGAGGATGTTCAAGAGCTGGCATACAAAGAAGAATCTACATACATATAAATAGTTGTGAACCTTCAACAAAGGGTTTAAACAGACTGAAACTCTTTTCTGCATCTTCTGAACTCCTGAAACCTGTCCTGGTTTATAATGGTTCAGGAATACAGAGAGAAAATACCTTAGACTGCCATTTCACCCACTGAACTACTAACTAGCATGAATGTGCCACTTTTAACAGCAATTTGCTGGTATGTACACAAAAGGAGTGGCCAATGGGTTGATTCAAAAAAATTCGAAAGGATTGAACAATCTAAGGACAGAGAGCACAGGATGAGGAAAGAGATTCATGAAAGGAAACAGAAGAATGCTAGCTGTTCAGGAATGCTAAAAACGATAGTTGGGGAGTTTATAGAAGGCCTTTCTTCTCACAGTATATTTATCATTAACTTTTTCTATTATCAATCTGTGAAATGGCCTCAGATAAAAGTAAGACTTGTTACAACATAGCGACTATTTTTTAGTACCCTGTTTACATGTAATATATTAAGAGATGTTTCTATTCTTGTATCTGTCACACCAAATAATCAATTTAGAATTTATCACAAATTTCAGAACTTGAGATTCATTAATTATTTTGAGAGACAAATTATTTACTTGTATTACTGTTACCAGTGTCACCATGTGCGAAGTATGCACATTCAGTTTTAGCTAGAGACAGGTGAATCAATAAAAAATAAGATGTTTGCTATGAAATACTGTGATAAAAGACTGTTAGGTTTTAGATGTTTCTGAGTTATTTACATTCCTCAGCATTTTATGGGTCTGCTTTCATGACTTTGACATGTCGTTGGTAAGTCAGTTGAGTAACAGTGTCAATAACTACCAAGTCTGTATTTGTAACCAGGTAAGGCTCAGATCTGTCCTTAGTTCTTAGACCTACTGATATAGTGACAAGCGGCTATTCAAAAACAATGACACAGGAACATACACTGCTTACAAAAATGAGCGGATATTTCATTCTATCATTACATCACAATTTTTGTGAGCAGTGTATTTAATTACTAATAATATGCAGGAATTTATAGAAAAGGGAAAGTCAGGTCAATGTGAAATGTAGTTATCTAATGTATGAAAAATTGCCTCATGAATACTGTATATCTTGTTGATGTTTATAATAATTACAGAATAAAACTTTGTTCCTTGAATTATGTTTTAAGTGGCATTTGTAAAGTAACTTGATATTGTAGTTCTTGATATGTAAATCCGTTTCAACCTTTCTTTGAGGAACATTGTTTTAAAGTTGTTTTAAAATTCAACAAATGTGTGAGAAATGATTAAATGTTAACGTCAAATTGGAGATACTCTGCCCATTTTTGTTCCTCACAGACGCCTTTCCTGGATTCTACTTTTGTACTAAATCCCGATTGTAATCATCATTTTTTAAAATTCATTGCCAACTCTAAATTGTTGTATCTGGAATGTTTTGCAGGCCTGAAAATGCAGGAATGTCAAAGGGAATGTAAGAAACACCTTATTTTTTGTAATTTGCATTTACCATCTTTTTTGTAAATATAAGTTTAATTGCCATTTGAAAAAAAAAATACTGTACTTGTTTGTGAAGGCAGGAAAGGAAAAAAATAAACAGTAGAAAAAAAAAAAAAGTTATTTCATAAATGTACTGAATTTGAGAGAAGCTGCTAACCAAATTAAAAAAATTATAATTTTGGTTTACTTCTTTTTGTCGGGGTTTTACCAGTAGTACTCGAATTAATTAAATGTAGTGAAATTCTATTCCGTATGCAAAAACAAATAAATAAAACTTAAATTGTGAAATTAGTTTTCTGCTGTCAAATGTCAAGTTGTCTTAAAAAATCAGTCATACAAGTTATTAAACATGAAGACATGGCAATATTAATTATGTTGCTGACGTGTTATTTTTTATGTGCAGCATGTTGTTTTGCATTGTCTTACTGAAAAATGCATGTATGTTCCTATCACACCGCACACGATGACCAAATCCGAAATACTGATTTATCTGACAACAATGCATATTTTCAACGTGTGAAGATACATCCCGTATGCTTCTATATATGTATATATAACTATATATATATATATGCTAGCTATATATGTATATATAACAGTAGCAGCCAGATTTTCATGTCCAGTTCAGCCCGTTGGTGAACGCACATATTCATCATCCTCTAGGACAGAGACAGGCATCAGCTGTTTTTACCACCATCTTGATTGTCTTGGATGATTAACCAGTAACCGAGTGGTTATGTATCACAGTTCTAGGAGCAATAAGGTTGCATCTGTAAGGATTGCTATGTACAAGTATACTTATATACGAAGCATCCCTAATTTTCTTTATTAATATTAACAAGCACTTTGCGTAGCTGTACTGTCCTGTCTACAACCTATACTGTCAAACTACTCTGGTGCATTAATTGTGAAGAGACTCTAGGTGGCACTCTATACAGACTTTATTTTGCCAGCTTACTGTGCAACAGAGTTTGCCATGATCATTGAAAGCTCACATTTAAGCATGATAGAGTCAGTGCTTAATACAGTACGCATGCTAATTGGAATACTTTATTTTCAGCTTTATATGCATTCACTAAATTCTTCCCTGTATTCAGATATAGTGATGTTGCTAAAAGCAGCCTCTATGCAAATACAGTTGTTGAATGAGCCCATAGATGCATGTGCACTCTCTCTCTCTCTCTCTCTCTCTCTCTCTCTCTCTCTCTCTCTCTCTCTCTCTCTCTCTCTCTCTCTCTC
>JAUZST010008761.1:0-38566 GCA_034779995.1 Parotocinclus haroldoi
ATGGAAAGACCATCGTCCTCGTAGTGTGGATCATCCAGCCGGATGTCCACGACCTCGCCGATGGAAAGACCATCGTCCTCGTAGTGTGGATCATCCAGCCGGATGTCCACGACCTCGCCGATGGAAAGACCATCGTCTTCGTAGTATGGATCATCCAGCTGGAAGTCCACGACCTCGCCGATGGAAAGACCATCGTCCTCGTAGTGTGGATCATCCAGCCGGACGTCCATGGTCTCTCTGAGGGAAAGAGCATTGCAATCATAGTATGGATCCTCCAGCCAGATGTCCTCGAGCTCTCCGATGGAAGGCCCGTTGTCCTTATAGTGTGGATCATCCAGCTGGACGTCCATGGGCTCTCTGATAGAGAGAGCTTTGTCCTCAAGAGGAACACTCTCACAGCCATCATCAGTGGCTTTGTGTTTTCTTCCTCCATCCATGTTCCTCTTCTTCCTCCTGCCAAATATGCACTTCCTCTTCTTCTTCTTTCCCCCTTTGGGTTCCTCCTCAGACCCTGAATCACTCTGGTGGCCCTTGGGCCAGCACCAGAAAAGACAGCTCATTGTTTGCTTCTTCTCTCTCCGACGTCTGCATCCACAATGAGCTGAAACCTCAACACGCACGGAATGTAGCTTCAGCATTATGACATCATAAAGCCTGAGATGCTCCAACATTCTAGAGTGTAACAGGGAGACCCAGGTGGCTGATAGACCTACAGGGCATAAACAGTCCCAGGGTTTTATAGGATTATCTATGATTATGTTCGATCAATACTACATTTATTGATCATATGTAATCAATCACGTCAATATTTTGTATCAGCATTAAAGAAACCGAGTGTGTATTTTCATAAGCACGATTGTACCTTTTATTATTCGGGTTTAATTCACTAAACTCACATTATAAAGCATTTAAAATAGTACAGAAACCCTGAAGTTAGTTCTTTTTCTGTTTCACAAGCATTTTAGAAATCTTTATTAAGTCTTTAAGTGTTTCTATTAATAGTGTAAAACGTTCCTAATATGAAGCTATTACATATAAAATATAAATCATGAGAGTGAATCGACATTTTAAAATGGTTTAGTTTTTTGGGAGGGTAAATAAATGTGCACATAAAAGCGAATGGTTTTTAATAGTAATAATGTATAATAAAGTAAAATGTAAATTTTGCATGGACATTAAATATTTGGACCCTTTGCTATGACACATTTAGCTCGGAGGTCTTTCTGTTTCTCCTCATCATCTTTGAGAGTTTTCTTCACCTTGATTTGAGCTTTTCTCTTTGTAAATTCACTTGATTGGATGTAAAGTGGATGAAAATCCAGTAAAATCAATCGCAAGTTAAGGACTGAAGCTCTATAAGTCCAGTGAACACAAAAACAACTGTCCAATTTGACCTTTTATTTTCAAACGTTTCCTTCTTAGAGCAGAAATTGTTTGACATAAAGTGGAGATCTGTCAACTTGATCCCAGATCAAGTCAAGTCAAATGTATTTATATCGAGCTTTTTATAACGGAGCATCGTCTCAAAGCAGCTTTACAACCTTATATGATCTTAAAAGACCAATCCCAAATTGAGGAAAAAGGAAAGGAAAAAATCCCTGAAAATAGAAGGAAGAAACCTTGGGAGGAACCAAGACTCAAAAAGGGACTCGACCTGCTTGGGTGGCCTAGATGTTAATTAGGTAAATATTTAAAAGTATATTAAAGTAATAGTAAAATAAAGTCAATAATACAATTTAAATGAAGTAATAAAATAAGTATAGAGTTTTAAAAATAATCAGAGCCCTTGGATGAGAAATTAGTTTTATCATTTTGTGACTCCTGTCTTTTATTAAATCGTTGTTTTGCCAAATCTGAGAACAAGTTGAGACTGTATTGATAACTTGTGAAAGTGCTGACGTTTTTATGATAGGAGACACATTTGAGCATCGGGAGACGTTTGTCTTGCCATTTGTTCTCTGTCTAGGAGACATTCCGCTCCCAAAAAAATCAAATATGTATTACGGGAATGCCATTTTTGACTTTTCTTTTCCCTGGGTTTCACTGCTAAGACTGGCAGTTGGGGCGATTGTGGCACTGAAGGTGGAACGTTCGTTCTTTCTGATAACATTGGCACTGATTAAAGAACTCACTCACTTACTGCTCAGAGCCAAACTGGGAATGAGAATTGGTTGCACTGGGACAAACTCCAAACCTTTAAAGACATAAAATTGCCAGGTTGATAATAGCCAGATTGTGGGGATACGCCAAACCCAAACAAACACTGGCACTGTATAAACACAAGTCAGTAGGCTGATTGGCAACAATGCCATTGGGGGGTGGCAACTGGGTTCCTACTGGTCGCAGCTGGGAACTGCAGCCCTCATGTTGCACTGTGTTTTGATTGGAGATACAGATTTGATCAAACGGCACCTTTTAGCTAAAGCATTTTTATCCTTTTTATCCTCATTTTTTGTGTCAAGGTGGCAAAAAGGATTTTTTATTGAATCGGAGTGATTAGCAGGTTCCTCAGAGGATTACTGAAAAAAAAACAACACAAACCTGCTGCGCATGCCAGGATGTGCATGGGCTTAACGTTGAAGTGCTGTGACCTTGATAACGATCCTCTAAGCAGGTGACATCAGAGCATGACTCCCGATGTGGAAACCTGTCCCAGTTGTCCGAAATATCGAAGCTGGTGATCAAAACGTTATTTTATTTCTAAAATGTCATTCACCTGTCATCCTTGTTTTTCAGACTGGCTTTACTCCACTCCACATTGCAGCCCATTACGAGAATCTGAGCGTCGCACAGCTGCTCCTGAACCGAGGAGCCAACGTGAACTTCACGCCCAAGGTTGGTGCTCACCTTTTCTCAATCAAAGCCGGCTGAAGTTCATAAGTTCTTTACTTAAGTGGAAGTAAAACTAACCTGATTAAAATCACTCAAGTAAAATCCGATATATATGTTACTTGCATAGAAGTAAAAAAAAAAAAAAGAAAAAAGTTTGTGCTACCAAATGCACTTTGAGTCCAAAATGGGTTTCTTCGAGCTGCAAAAACACTTTGATTTCTTGGATGTGCAAGAAAATTCTACAAATAACCTCAGCATTTATTTGAGCTACTCACAGCTTGTCTCTGATAGTATAAAAATGATGTGAAACCCATTTAACGTACACGGTTTAAATATAATACTCTAACAATGAAAGTACAGCAGCCAAAATGTGATGAGAGTCCAAAATTGTTTTTTTAAATATAAAACTGGGTCTCCTGGTCTCATTGGGAGCTCTATCCTAAAATCACCCTGCCCGAATCGCTCATAATTAGACACCAGCTCACCTAGTCATGCTTTAAATCATTACATTTAACCCAAACTATAGTGCTTATCTCTTTGAATTAATGTTAGTAGGACTAGGGAGTTGCAATGCATGAAGCATAAAGCTAGTATGCATTAAGCTTCATTAGGTAATTGAATAAATAAAATAAGAAGAAGAACAAATACATAACATAACACAATTGCATTAAAATCTGTTTTGTGCTTTAAAATACATCACCCCGTGGCATTTTTGACGTTCTTCCTACTGCGTGCTTCTGCTTGAGGTGGTGATACGGATGAGATGCGTTTCCTCTTTTTGTTGTTACAGACCTTTTGCACAGATTATATAATACTGCAGTTTGTTGTACTGATCTAATATGTTGTACCGAAACCACCTCCAAGTTGCTCCCCTTTTCGGGACAAAGTCCCCCACCGCAGAACCACTTTCTGCCGTATCTGTCGCTCTGCCTATGAGTGACGCACTTAGGCCATTACGTAAACACGGCGGAACATCACGATATGGATGTTTCATATCGTTTGAAACATTATTACCGGTATTGTCGCGAACGTACGACACGGCACAGCCCTAGTAAGAAAAACGTGAAAAGAATTAATCTACAGAAATAATCAAGTAAATTGCAGAAGTAGCAAAGTATTTATACTTCGTTCACATCCTTGTGGTTTTTGGCGGTCAAAAAACCTTACGCTAGAGACAAAACAAATCTCGTTTGTCCCTTTTTTTTTCCAGAATGGTATTACTCCATTGCACATTGCTGCCAGGAGGGGAAACGTGATTATGGTTCGATTACTCTTGGACAGAGGGGCACAGATAGATGCCAGGACAAAGGTAACCCGCTTCCCTTTGACTACCTTTGCTGAAGCTTCCAGCGGTGACGCGGGTATAGTGAGCTCATTTATCAGATGCACTCTGAAACTCCTGCACGGTCTGCTGGCTTATTCAGGACCTGCTGACAGAGGATGACCTATTTATGTCCTCCTGGTAGGAAACCAGGTATTTCATGTGCACGGTTCATGCTAGGTTTGAAATGCAGGCTTTCCAGATTAATGGAGAGCAGAGGAACGGACGTTCGTAGCCACGAAACTGGCGTGGACATTTCCATTCAGACTATAGAACACAAAGGAAGGAACGCTTTTCCAAATTAGATGCTCTATATTCATTTCGTCGCTCTGTTTCTCTGTTCGCGCCAGGACGAGCTGACTCCGCTGCACTGTGCGGCCAGGAATGGCCATGTGCGAGTCATCGAGATCCTCCTGGACCAGGGAGCTCCCATTCAGGCTAAAACGAAGGTGAGTCAGCAGTACATGCCTATCAGTATGCGTAACCTTCTTACTGAAGGTTCTGATGTGCCTCCTATACTAGGGGTTAGGTGTCCCAGATAAGGCTTGCATCCCGGGGCTGATGGTATGGGATGGCGCTTTGGCATTGGTTTAATGAGATATCTATGCTCTCCCGCCGCAGAACGGTCTCTCTCCGATCCATATGGCAGCGCAGGGCGATCACATGGACTGCGTACGGCAGCTACTACAGTACAACGCTGAGATCGACGACATTACCCTGGACCACCTGACGCCGCTGCACGTAGCTGCGCACTGCGGCCACCACCGCATGGCCAAGGTGCTGCTGGACAAGGGTGCCAAGGCCAACGCCCGAGCCCTGGTCAGTCACGCTGTCTGTCTTTTACTTAACCTCAACAGGGCGTTACCATAGTCAGCCAGACTACTATAACGTGAATATAAAAAGTCATTTTCACCGCAAAACCATCTGCATAAATGTGCCATAGATACCGCCGAAGACACGAGTGAAATTCTGTCATCTACAGGGCATCCCTAACGCATTTAGAACGAATGGAAATTCCCAGCAATGATAGAAAATACTGTACCGTTACGACTCTGCCTAGGTTAGAGGGGGCGGTATGATGGACCTGATACTTTAGTTTGACGGGAGCCAAAAATGTACTGATAAGCAGTATTAGGAACAGCCCAGAAGATCAGCCGGATGAACCAGGGGCTCAGAGGGTAATTAGGAACCTGTTTATATAAATATACGATTACGCAGTACTACTCACAATAGGACAGGAACATGCACTTACAAACAGCTTTTACAGCTTGGCACAAATAAGTAGAGGAAAATCATCCAAGCGAACACGAGTAACCGGTACTAAAAAGTCTCTAAAGCGAGTTAGAACAATCTCTAGTCCAAATGGGAGCTAACGAGCAAGGGAGGACGCGACCCGTGAAGTAGTGACCCAATCGCAGACTCACAAATGGCAGACGAAATGTTTGCAGTTCAAAGACATTTGGACTTGATTTGCTTTTATTAATATTTATTTCCCTTTATAAGAGCTCAGTCATTAAATGGCGCTTGCCTGTATTGTACTGTCCAAAAGTCTCAGGCCACCCTTAGACTGGACACCTCATTGAACTGTCAATCGTATAATGACCCTATATAATTAAAATTCAGTCTGTTTATTAGAATACAACCAGAAAATACAGGAAATTTCTAAGCGGTATACAGACTAAATAAAACGTAACCGAATTAAATCAGAAGAAGCCTGCGGTAGCCTAGCGGTTAAGGAACTGGACTCTGGACCAGAAGGTCCAGGGTTCAAATCCCACCTCTGCCAAGCTGTCACAGTTGGGTCCTTGAGCAAGACCCTTAACCCACAATTGCTTAAAAATGTAAGACTGTATTCATCGTAAGTTGCTCTGGATGAGGGCGTCTGCTAAATGCTGGAAAAATGTAAAAATTAGCCATGAGAACAGACGCAACCCCGAATATCCGATACTGGTATCAATGCATCCCTAGTGAAAAGCCTTAGGCCAGCATTAGATTAGCAATGCTATAATCCCAATATATGCCCTGGCTAGGCTTGTTCCTGTCTTGTGCCCTGTGCTGGCGGATTAAGCTGCTCACAAAAATTAAGGGGTAGTTTATAGGGGATAAAATTCATTTCCCAGTGTGTTTCTCAGTCTCTTTATTAGAATACAATTTGTATGCAGTACTAAAATATGAAAACAGGCAAAAACAAAAGAGGTGACGGAGACTGGCTGACAATGGCAGGACACATAGCGGGAACCATGACAACAAATTTCATTCTGCTAATGAAATCACCTAGTGAAGGTGCCACCTGTGTCTTTGGTGGACAACGAAACTGTGGGAGCTGCTTGTGCTTGTCCAAACGATCATCTCCATCTCACACTCTCCAAATCATCACGACATCTCTTGTCTAAATGTCAACTCTTGTTTTTTTTTTTTTTATCTGTAGAAAAAGGTTTCGACCTAGTCTCTTGCGTATGCCAAGAATGTTCATGAAGATAATCGGAGTTTGGCTGTAACTAGTATTTCCAGTTTCAAAGACTGTAAATGTACCGGGAACTTTTGTGTCACAGAACTTTTGTGTCACATCATCACGTCAATCTTGAACGCTTTTTTTTTCTTAAATCACAAACAAAAACAAACGACTTCTGATGAAGTGGTTCGTGCCATCACCCCACTCAGGACTGATTCCCCCCACTCCCCGCCCTCCCATGTCTGAGCGGCCTTCCATTCATATTCCAAAGATGAGCAATAGGTCAAATAACGTCTCTACCTTTACGTTTAAACATGTTTGAGGACTGCAATAACTTTGTTACCTTGTTCCTGTCGTGGGTCCATTGTTAATGTGACATTAGATAAACAAATATCTAACTCTGTAGAAGGAACTGTTTTGTTGCTACGCAGCCAAGAGGAACAGCAATTTATAATTCGGGGTGGGACAAGGTGCTGTAATCCTGCACCTGCAGCAAAATACAGAAGGTCATTGTGACTCTTCCGGCCGTACGTCCAAAAGCATGTGGGTCAAAAGTGGTTGCACGTCTCACTAATTGCATGAAAGAAAGAGGGGCATTCTGGAGCTTCTTTCTCTTGTCTAAAACCACTGCGGAAATCGTAGAAGGTGCCAACCTTCACCTACACCCAAATAGACTTCGTTACCTGCTGTAGACGGTTTTTGCCCATGTTAGACAGGGTAAAGCACACGGGTAATAGCTCGCGAGAAATCACGATTACAGCAGGTTCCAGGAAGTGAAATGGAACTGGGGTGTGCTGCTTTTTACATGGGAAAGTAAGACCAGATCTCGTCTGCTCACACTGGGGGACACATTTTAGAGAAACGTGGACAGTAAACGTATCCGAAGAATATAGACATATAATCCCGATAAGAAACGTATTGCTACAAGGTGTAAATGGGCCAGAACGTATTTAGTGACACCTTTTCTTAAAATTCAATCTGCAAGCTGTTACCTCACCTTCCAGATAGTGCTGTTTAAACCCCAGATTTAGAGTGGACTCTAAATGTTTAGGCGATGAAAACACAGAGTAAAACCGAAAAAGGCGCAGCTTAACATAATTGATCATTTTCCTTATAAATAATAATGCTATACACGGTAGGCAGGATCACAAATGGTGGCAATAAAGTGGACTCTAAAGTGTGTTTAGAGTTTGTCAAAGGTACTGCTGCACCAAAAATATATATATATATATATATATCAGCCACCAGTGACAACATTTGATGACATGGCCACCCCCGGCCATTTCCTTTTGAGAGTGGTTGAACAAGTTTGGTGTAATTCCACCAGATGTGACAGCCTTGTATTTGCATGTATTTTGCAAACTATTGTTCGTGCGAAGTTCCACGTAACTGGTTATGATCTTTTTTTTTTTCCAAGCTAAAACTGTTGTACCATCCACTCACACTACACTGGGCAAGAGTTTTTCGTTTTGCATCCTGAAAAAAAACCAGATGGCGGACGATGTGAAGCAAGATTAATGAAACAAACAAAAAGACTTCAATTAAATAATTTGATCGCTTTAAATCACATTACGATAAGTTACGCAATGTCACTGCGTAAACTGACCTTCTGATGTTATGCAGCTAATTCCTTCGTGTTTTACTACAGATGTAGAGGAAGAACTCCAAAAACATTTAGGATAACACATTTTATTAGACATTTAAAACCGTGCAGAATATGTGGAAATTGACAAAGCTAAAGCTAACTTTAGCTCAGAGTAAAGAGGTAGACAAATCTGTTTTCAGCACTGAAGAAGTTCCTATTAAGAGAAAAGTCAAACAAAAACGTTCTTGGACAGTGAAAACCAATCACTGATAACCTGTCTGTTTTGTGGACCAACAACTATGCCTTCTTTTATCTTGGTATCAGTTATTCTTGAAAACAGCCGTCTCAATTGAAGGAGACCTTCTTTGTAAACAAAGTTTGCAGATGAGGCTGAAATACCTTCCTAAACATGACTCCCAATTTTCTGCACTGGAAGGAAATCATTACGGTTATATTTATATTTCCAAGATGTATTTTTTTAGTATGCTAACCCATTCATGGAAACAAAACTATTTCCAAGCTGTGTTCCTAAGAACAGTGCCAGTTCTTATAGACAACCACAGATATTCTAGTTAAAACTGCTGTACTGGACGTGTTTCAGCAACAGTTCCACGATACTGAGGGCTTCCTTCATGCGTACCAATCGTGTACGACGGACATTGACAACGTGTGACAAGACAGATTTCGTTTTTAAATTCGACAAACCTAGAAAAACCTATTAAAAAGACAGTGCATTAAGTGCTTTGTATAAAGGTGTATTATCACGCCGAAGCAGTAAATCCTATTTGTTAAATACACTCACTATATACACTATTGTCTCATGGACATGGTCATCATCAATGCACGACGTCTCAACGGCTATAGCAGCTCATCTGTAATAAGATGTAAAACTCAAAATCGGACGCTTTATTAAAAAAATTAAGAGGCCGAGAGCCCTACAAACCTGAAATATGTTTTAGAATTAAAATTTACCAACTTCAGAGATATACATGCCATCATTGGATAGGCTGTTTGAACTAAACTGGTTCGTTCAGCATGCTTAACTTTAGCATATTTAGGTAGCCAACATCGAAAGGGCGAATTTTGAGGGACGGATGGCTTTTAGCGCTTCTTCGATGTTACGTTTTTCAAAACAAATGGCGAACTGGGTCCATTTTCTGTGCTGTTCATCATTCATGAGCTTTTTTTTCTGAACGGAGACTTCTCAAAAACATGGTTTCAAAACAAATTTTTAGTCGGAATGTCAATCTATTTTTTTGGGGAGTGACAGTTAAGGGTCTTTTTTATGCATTAAATGAACGGAGGGGACACTTGACTCTCACTAATATATCAGGTGCAGGCACTTCTCACTAGGGCATTTAAAGACTAGTCATGTTTTCCATAGATTAAAAAAAAAAACACAGGAAGTCCCTATTTGTAGTTTTTTTTGTTGACAACTGACAACAGTAAAGAAGGTCACTGAATAAAAATTCCAGCGTGTGCTACACTTTTAAAGGCAACAATAATTAATTTCCAAAATAATACAGCGGTGCAGTGCTAGTACAATAAGTCCAAATCCAAAACCTCTGCGTTTTTATATACAACTCAGATTCAAAAATTAGTTATACAGGGGAACCTCAGAAAATAGTTCCCGAAGTCACATTGATTTCTTCAACGTCAAATTTTAATTCCCCGATAACCGGCACTGGTAATAGGATTAATTCCTTCCTGACCCCCTAATTACCCCAATTAAGGAAAAAAAGCACGTCGAAAGTTATGTAACATGACGCATAAAACCAATAAAGACATAAAGTTAGTGAAAATGTAGTCATTGAGGCGGTTTCGGTACATCTCATCATTGTAACAGCTGTGCCTGAGGGTCTATCTGAAATCACACCCAAAGACTGATAACAAATAGATCAAAATAATCTCCTTAATTAATATCATATTGATAATGTTCTTATGATCGCACGCTTTTTCCTTTAATAGCGATTCTATACCGTATTGGTGCATGATTGCCCCGACTGGACTGGATGATGTGCATCGTCTTTGGAAGATCGCACCACTGAGTGTTCTATTTAGGGTGCTGTTGTTCAAAGTTTGAATTATTGTTCAAATTTGGGGGCAAAACAAACTCAGATGGACCATTAGATGTCCATTTTTTTCTCTAGTAAATAAGTAAATAGGCATTTGAATTTCAGGGTTCCAGTGTGCTCTGTTATATGACTTTCTTTAATAATTGGAGATTAAGGGCAATAGCAAAACAAGAAGACGTAAGAGAGACGTAAAAGTTATTATTAAAGAGGTTGTTCTGCGTGACATCGCTGCTATGACTTTGATAAATGTGCTGAATGTCAGTGGCCTACCATAGGGGAAATAATCTGTGATAAACTGAACAGAATGGACAACACAACAAGACCTGAAATAAGGCACAGGAAGGGTTTTAGCAGTGCATATCCGTACAGAAAAATAACACGGTTGCGCTTTCATTACAATTGAAAACCAGACCAAATTAAATGGTTAATGGGCACAAGTGTGTCCAATTAATTTGATGAAACCTTCCAGGTCACCTAAGAGACGGAGCTGACGCTGGTCCAGGTTTCCCTGGATTCAACTAACAGGAGCAGCATGTATAACAAATGATATTTACCTGCTGTTACTGGACCATCTGGTTTCCTGTTCAGGATCATCATGCTTGTGCCGAAGGATTTCGGTCCACATGAAATGTTTTTTTTGGACGTCTTTCCAAACGTTTTTGTTTCGGATCACAAATTTGAGCAAAAGGCCTGAACGGCAACCTAATCAGCAAAGGTCACAGCCTTGGGGATGGCATAACAAGCAACGATCTGCAAGGTGATGCAGGTTTGGGCCATGATCCGTTCCCCTACACGAGGTTACGAACTTGCACGAATTATGGGTAGGAGGGCTGGATCCAGGTGTTTGATCAAACGCAAAATCAGATCAGACGGTCTGCTCAACCGCTCCACCTGCAAGACTGTGGAAAGCCTTTGGGTCAGCTTGCAGCAAAACAAAAACACACGTCCACATGAGCACCACTCCCAAAAAAAAAAAAAGTCCCACTCCAGCACCGCGGTCCAGTACGATCTCTCTCTCTCTCTCCCTCTCTCAGCGGCCCTTTCACATGGCAGATCCCGTGGATCCAAAGCACCATCCCAATGTGAACAAACGCTCCACAAAAATGGGGAAATCGGCAGATGCTAAGCGAGCTAAGCTAGCTAACGGTCATTTTCTGTTTCGTCTCTCCTCCAGAGGAAACGCGTTCCGATTAAAAGAACTCATACTGTCACAGCACGCAGGCAAGACCTCTGAAGCGAAACATTATTCTTACTCTTATTATCTTTTAAATATACCGCTATATATATATATTTTTTTTACAAACCCTGAACTCACGAAACTCCGGTAAGTCTGTGTTAGTTGACATGAGCCTTAGCTTGTTGCTATGAGCGTCTCCTGCTTACTTCACCAAAACCAACAGACAAAGTAATGGGAAGTACCGGGGAGGGGCCTATGACGAAGAGGCGTGGCTTAACCAGCACCATGTGGCCTCAAAGCCAAAGAGTGGTTTTATCCGCCCATTCGTTAGGCGCATCAGCGGCGGTGCAAGGGAAATTTGAAGGGGAGGGCTGTGTACAGTGGCTTAGAGGGCCCAATTACTTTCTACATAAACGTGCTCTGTGAGGTAACTCACTCATCTTACGGACGGGGACCCCTAAATTTACTGTCACAGGACACTAGGGCCCAGCGCTCCCTAAAACTACCACTTGTACGCATGCCACACGGGGAGAACAACAATAAATACATCCATTCATTATTTTCGGCTTAATCTAAAAGCGTTCGCGGGCCAGCTCTGTGCATGAGGGCAGGAACAACCCAAGACGGGGCGCCAATCCATCGTAGGGCACACTAAGGGCACACTAAGGTCCACTTTTCAGAGACACGAATTAACCTAACACGCATGTCTTTGGACTTTGGGAGGAAACCGGAGTCCCCGGAGTAAACTCACGAATACAAGGGGAGGACACGCAGACTCCACACAACACCCTGCGTTAAACACACAGCCATTTAATATTTGTGACTGAGTTACATTAGCTTTACAATGACATATTTTGACCTTTACGTCTAGAAATAAATAGTGTAAAAAATAGTATAATAGTAGCAAATAAATACTTAAATGAATAACCTCTAAATAACCAAATCCGAAATAAAAACAAAAGATTCTTCAGACAGAATAATTTGTTGTAATTCGTTGTATCTAAAAAAAAAGCCATGGACAGTTATGCCACCAGATTTAAGGCAATTAAAAAAATGTACTATACATACTTTATCAGTTGTAACAGCATGAAATAAAACATGTGTAGGTTTGGGTGATAGAAGGCAGTAAAGCAGACTATACTGCCCACAAAAATGTATTGTTGTGAGCAGTATAGTCTGAGGTATATGAAGGGTGGGACAATTAGTGCATGTGTGATTAGAAATAAAGTTAATTTCTTTTTTAACTCATATAATAATTATATGTGAATGTCAACGTGAACCCTGAACCTTCTGGTAGTCCTTTTGGTAGCAGCAGGGTCAGAATTTGGTCCCAGCATCATGCGCCCATGAACACAACCTGCTTTGTGTCAAGCTTCCAGGCTGGTGGGGGTGGTGTAATGGTCCGGGGAATTTTTTGGGCCTGTTAATTTGAATAAAATATATCTTGAATGACTCCCCCCCCCCCCCAACTTCTTATGGCTCTTTCCAGTATAATTACGTACTATGTCAGAACGCAAACATCATCTCAAACTGGTAGCATGAACATAACCGTGAGCCCAGTGTTCTTCAGTAACATTCCCCATGACCAGTTCAGAATACAGCAGAAATTGGAAACACAATTTGTTATGTTAGGACAAGAGATTCACAGGCTGAAGAAATTGCACCTCAAAACTGCAGAACTTGCATGATGCAATCATGTCAACATAGAGCAGCATTTCAAAGGTAATGTTTCCAGCATCTTGTGGAATCCGTGTCACGAAGAATTGTGGCTGTTCTGAGAGCAAAGGGAGACCATGACCAGACTGGTAAGAGTAAATGTACTCTCTACTTACTTTAGAAACCCAAAAAGTAAGGGGAAGTCCCAGGGAGAGCCTAAAACCAAAGGGCATGGTTTAGCCAATACCATGGGATACTTTCATCAGAAAAACTGCCCATCTTTCTCAGTAAACACATAACTCATAGGGCTTGGCACACATTGCAGGCAATGAACAATTTGAAAGCTTTTATTTACAGAACTTGCCATTATAACCATTATACACAAATGCACTCACTCAACAAGCATGCTGTTAATCATGGCAGGTTTGTAATAAAGTACTGACACAAATGTTTATTTCAGTAAACAAGTCTAGCATATGGTTTATCATGTGTAGATCAGGTTTCATGCAACTTTGCAATTCGTTGGCTAAGACAACTGTGTTTGTGTTTACGACTCTGTGGGTAATAAGGAAACGTTCTCTAGTATTGTGATTCGACAACAGAATTGCAACAGCTACCATTGTGTTTAGTAACTGCAACAGTAACTCTTGTTTATTACCTACCTTTTGATTTTTAATTTACCTTTTACCTTTTAACAAAATCTGTCCCTTAATCCTCAACTGCCTTAGCTCAGTTGGAAGTCGTTCTGAAAAAGTGTGTCTACCTGTTGTACTAAAGCTAATATTTAGAGCCAGCGTTTCTTAAGGGATTAATGAGTTGTTCTGAACTAATTATTGGAAGCCATATTTTTGGGTCTTAAACAAAGACCTTTAAAAGTGATCTTAAGCCTGTTTCCACAGCGTTGTTCAAATCTCACTTGCATAATGAATAGTGATTACAGGGCTATTACATAAAAGTGCAGTTTGTGTACATTTGTTATAAACCACAAAGCTCAGGTTGGATACTTGGTGTGTTGCCTGTCTCATTGCCTGTCTCTAAACATTGCTATAATGTACTGAGCTGAGACTATGGAGCTATCTAGTGAGGTGGAACACAAATGTACATCTGGACTTACTGTACCAGTATACAATCAACATTTAACACCGACGTGTACAGCATTTAGCGACGCCCTTCTCCAGTGCGACTTACAACTCGTACAGTCGCAATGGTGGGTTAAGGGCCTTGCTTACAGCTTGGCAGAGGTGGGATTTGAACCCTGGACCACCAGGTCCAGAGTTCAGTACCTTAGCCGCTAGGCTACTACAGTACACGTACTCGTACCCAAGTGCTCATGGTTGATAATGAATTTAGGTACACCTTTGTGTTTCCACATCCATTGTCTATTTTATCAGTTCTACTTACCATAAGGAAACACGTTGTAGTTCTACAATTACAGACTAGAGTCTATCTGTTTCTCCATGTGCTTTGTTGGCCCCCATTTCTCTGTTGCCTAACAGTTAAGACCACCTCAGGGTCAGCACAGATCAGGTACTTTTTGGGTGGTGGATCTCCGCACTGTTGTGGCCGTGGTGTGTTAGTGTGTGTTGTGCTGGTATCAGACACAGCAGTGCTGCTGGAGTTTACTGTTGTGTACTACATTAGAGACATCTACCATATCGATCCACCTTGTGGAGCCTACAGGATGCTGAGGGCTGGACATTTTTTTGGTAAATGGACTATTTTGAGTCATGCAATGGCACTGATGAGATGTTACTCCGTAAGCGCTGCTTTGTCTGACTACCTTATGCCAGCACAACACTACCATCAGTGGTGAGAATGATCCACTGCCCAAATAGTACCTGATCTGTGGAGTCCAGTTCAGGACCAAATCCATTTGAAGCACAACACAATTTTTCCATTCAGACTTTAGTGCTTGGAAAACATACCAGACTGTGTGTTTCTAGGAGACCAAACGCAAGATCGAAACACAAATATGGATAGTAGTAGGATATGCACTAGAGAGGCTCAGAATTAGAGCACCTTAGTTTGTATCCCGACTCCGGCAAGGTGATTTCTCAGTCCAGTGGTTTGTCTACAGCAAATGCTTTATCGTAGTGATGATCACAGTGGTTGTGGAGCCTATTCCGAAGCCAGTATTGTCTCTTTTGACAGCATCTGGAGCATATGGACAAGTACCTTAAACAATTATTCCCGAGTTCTCAGAACTCACTAATGCAGGCTTATGGGTAGTTACCATAAATCAATAGCCTTCCCCAAAAGCATTCTGGGGTAGCAAGTGCGGTAGATAGACATCAGGTTCACGACAACAAGGTTTGCATAAGGCTTGAATGCTCAAACTACTGCCACTGATATTCATTTTCCACACAACAAAACAGGCAAGCCAGTTCCTATCACAAGGCTTACACGTATCCTATTGACACCAGTCTATTCCCAGGCTGGATTTAAATCAATCTTGGTGCTCCTGAGATCTAGTAACAGGATACAATTTGGAGCAGTGAGTAAAGCTAAATTAGGCAAGCCTGCAGAAGCACGGCCGTAGTAGATGCTATTCTCAGCAATCTCAGGAAGAAGGTGCTTACATATATTTAGTGCTGTAAATAACATCAACACCATTTTCAGCCCGACCCCTTGGCAGCTGATTTCCTGACCCCTCCAGTGCTCCTTTTGGGACACAAGTGTTATTATGATGGACGCTCACAACTGCCAGATTGTGGACTGCTTGAAAAGGTGTCCTTGACTACCTGTATGCTCCTGCCATGTATGGCCATACTATGCACCACGCAGACACACATTTTGAAGTTTAAAATGGAAGGAAATGAGGGCAAATGAAGGATACTACGCATGAGAAAGTGTAGAGTTACGGCAATAATACGCGGGTTTCTTGTCTCTCAGAATAATTGTTTAAACATAGAAAAAAATGTCTAATACTTAGTGTAAAAGTAACATTGGGTTGCATGAGGTTGTGAGTTAGTGCTTCCCTCTGCTGGTCCGATCATGTCAGTGTTTACATGAGCATTATAGCAGTGGCCGAATTGATCGAATTTCTTTCTTTAAAGAGCAAGTGCAAGTATTTCCTGACATTGAAATATTTATCACTATCTAAAATTGGATAATGATAAAAGATTATAAGTGACTGTAATTAATACTTGTTGAGTAAATGTCCCGAATTAAGACAATTCTTCTGTGTTCATATAAAGTATTTTTTATTTTCAATACCAAATAATAAAGTGTCCACATAAAATTATTACACCCCTACTGTTGTTTTTTCAGAAATTTAAATATCAAAGCTAAAGCTTTGTTCACATATTCAAGTAACATTCAAGGAAAACAAGGTAACGGTTCTAAAACAAATATAAAAATTAAAAACACGGATAACAGGATCGATAAGGTGACAATTTTAGCTTTAATAACAGCCACCAATCTGTTTGGAAAGGTCTCTACTTGCTTCCCACACCCGCTCTGGTAAACATATGCCCGTTCTTCCTCGTGGAATTGTCCAGCTAAATTTTGTGGTAGCAGAATTTTAGATCAGGTCTTTGATGTTCACCTTCCTAATCCTTAAGCCACTGTTTTCTTTTTATTGTGCTTAAGGTTTTATGATACTCAAAGATAAATCGCCTGCTTGCTCCAGCTGTCTATTAGATGTTTACCTGTAGGTCTTCTTTAGGAATCTGGGTGTGTTCGGCAGCGTCCATTTTCTCTTCAGTCCTGACCAATGTCCAGTCCCTGTTGAATCAAAATGTATGAATATATGATTTGACACGTTTGGAGCAGTGGTTCTGTGAGGCTGTGCACGCACAGTGAACAGACTCCAGGCGGCCCAGACAGATCACCAGTAGAAAGCAGCTCCCACAGTTTCGTTCTCCACCAACCAGACAGACACAGGAAATTTGTTGTCATTTCACCCGTTGCTTGTCCTGAAATTGACAACCAGACACTGTCGTCTTTGTTTTCAGCAGTGTCGTGAACTTGAAACCTGGACTGCTACGGCTGGATGCATACAGTCCTAATAAATATAGAAATAAATGCAGGTTCTGTTTGGGATCCTATATAGTGTCCTCTAGGTGAGCGTTTCAGTCCTGCCTTTGCTGCAAGCAACACCCTGTCCAAACAGCTGCTGTGATGATCTGGGGAGTCCTCACATATGACAGTGTCATCCCTAGTAGCGATATGAGGGACACTAACAGATCAGTGATATGTGCAGGACATCCTGCAGGCACGTGTGCACCTCTCATGGCAGGGCTTCCAACTGGCATTCATTTCAGTGTATAAACCCTGGAGAAATGACAGTGACACAGATCAAAGGATGACCTTTTATTCCATTCTTCAGTATCTTTACAGTTTTTCGAGAAGATTTACAGATTTGTATCCTCTAAACAAAGGATTGCCCAGACTGCACTGATTTGTCCTCCATTCAAAATATATACACAATGAAACGATGCATCTAAAATAAGTTAAACACAGACAAACATATGCATGTAACTGCTCATTCAGGCTCTCTCTCTCTTACACAACGCATTAAATAGGCTTTCGAAAACAGAAATCGGTGTGTTCACACATTCAGGTAAGGCTGCATACAGACAAAAGGCACTGCCAGCGGGAACAAGGCCGTTAAAAAAAAAGCAGCGGACCGAGCGGACACCGAGCTGAATGGGATGGGATGAGTTCAACTCATTCTGCTTATGGCTGTGTGTTGTATCTACCATGCCCAAGGAGGTACACCTGTGTCAGCGAGGCCCCACATGGTATAGATGGGCAAATAAGGCCCTAAATTTTAAATTAGCTCTGACCACGATAGTTATTTTAAAGCAGATGATTACATGGTTTAAAAGGTCCAGCCTTCTCCGAACCATAATCACAATCCTCTTTAATGATTGATAATTCAGTGCCATCTTAAACTGTTAATTGTCCTAGCAACTAATAAGCACAACTCATGCCTCCTGAGGTGGACAAAACACAGGCTGGATTGTAAAATTCGTGAGATAGGCCTTTGTTCGTTACCCCATCGCCTTTCTTTAGTGCCACTACAAGCTTCATATGACAATATTCAGTGTCGATTCCTTCAGTGTTGCAGACGCGACGAAATCAAGCGCACAGTGCTTAAAAGGGGACCACAAATTAAAGCAACATGAACCAATTTGTGAACGGTTTGAAGGACATGCCCTTATCACAGAATCAGTACACACCAATCGGGTGAAACATTAAAGCCGCGCGCAAATCGAAAACAAACGGTGCCGATTAGCTCGTTACAACAGCACATGTTAAGTTTCAGCACGTTAGGCAATAAGCGAACAGTAGTTTCTCATTAATGACGTGTTGGATGTTTTTAAAATGTTCAGACGTAATGACCCGAGAGACTTTAACGAGAGACAAAATCGTTATGGTCAGACACTGGGTCAGAGCATCTCCAAAAAAAAGGATCCTTGACACATCCATGGCTGACTGATACATAAAAACAATATATCCAGCAGAGCTGCTATGGTACAGGCCACCTAAAAGTTAAATGTTTACTGAATGTTGAACTGCCAAGACAATGTCATGGTGCTCACCAGGCTAAAGTCTAGCCAATATCAAAAGTGCCTACAAAAAGTTCAGCACTGGATCTTTGAGCAACGGAAGAAGGTTGTCTGGTCCGATGAGTCCTGTTTACTTTCCGTCATCTAGTCGCGTGCACCATTTATCTGGGAAACTACTGGCATCAAGAGGCACTGTGGGTAGAAGAAGTTAGTGGAGGGACTGTGACGCTCTGCTGCGAGTCTTTTCTGCTGTGCAAAACTAATAAACTTGACTACAAACAACATGACCACCATTGAGATTATTTCAAAATGCATCCTAATACACTTTGGTATGAAGTCCATAAAATGGCCTAAACGCTCTAAAGTTTAACAAGATACAGCAGTACATATCTTAAAATCTGACAGTATAAAAGATTCAGGGTGGACGATAGGGCAAAAAAAAAAAAAACGCTGCAAAAGCAGCCACATATCCCTGACAATTCCACATCCATCCTCGGCTCTGCTGTACCCCTATTCAGTCAAAATGCCCAGGTAATCTTAACATCTGTGAGCAGTAGGGTTACCGCCTTCTTCCAGTTGTGCTCATCTATCCACATGATCTGCCGTTGGAAATCAAAGCAATGGCTCAGAAGCAGCACGTGTTAGGTTTCATTAACACACTGGTCATGTGCCAATTAAGGCTGACCAATCGACCTAATGCATGTCTTTGGAATGTGGAAGGAAAACCGGATCACCCAGAGTAAACCTCCACAGACGCAGGGAGGACAAGCAATCTCCACACAGGCAGAGTCTGGGTTTTTGATTTGATTTGACTGAATTTTTTTTATCTGTCGATATCTGAGCTAACCACATGTGCCACCATGCCCCAGGTAGACAGGCCAATAAACACTGACGAGGTGCTAATCCGGAAAATGCAACTCCGTTTTACACTATTCCGTGACCCACAAATTTCAGTGGTCCAGTTCCACTCAGAGAAGAATCAGCCCCCATGTGGTTCCTACAGGTTTTTTCGACTACTGTCGCCCTCAGATAACATTTACTGTATTTAGTGCTATCGCAGGTCAGTGGATTACATTTTCAGCACGACCGGCCAAACTCAGCACAAAACGCTTTTCTGTTTATACAGGGGAATATGGGGACCATGTGGATGATGTGGACTGGCTTATCAAATGCACCCGGTGCTCTCTGGGAATAGGGCCTAGAGCCCACACAAACATGACCAGGAAAAGTGTGAAATAAAGTCATATTTTATGGTCATTGCTGATGCTGGGTGTTTCGTATACTTTCATACCACTCCAGAAATAAGCAGTCCATTGTGTGAACAAACGGCACACAGTAAAGACATTTCTGTCGGGTACCATTCTGTATCAGAACATGCTTATAATTCCTACAGTGGTCCAGCCTTTGTTATAATGCTTAGACTAGTCTGGAAATCATCCTGATGCATGTACATAGAGAGAGACTGATCTGGAAGGTATGGACATTGAACATTGGACGCGTTAACCAAACGCCATATTGATTTGTGCAGCCGGAATACAGTACATATATCAATTGGGCTTGAGAGAGATCTAGAGGTTTGAACCTTAATTTAACCACAAGCTCTTACATCAACTTAGTAAAATGTTTTCATAGACATCCCCAGCTGAGGGCATGCTAGCAGAGAAAACAAAAAGGAAACTCATGCTCATGTAACACTCGATGCAGCAGCACCAGCAGCAGCATGATGAAACAAGGACAGACCCAGACTAAAGAGGAAATGAATCACGCCATTCAGAAAGAACCACTGCTGAATCTTTATCAGTGTGCTGTTTGCCTCTTGAGAGACATCATGTCCTCCCCGTGCACTGTTCCTCCTGACCCCCGACCCCCATACCCTTCTCATGGTCCCTTACTTAGGGTTCGGTGGTAATGAATCAAGTTGGAGTTGCCTTGGGGAGTCAGAAGGTGTTGAGAGCTTGTCCTTGGGTTCAGTGCATTAGCCAGGTTTATTTTGGACCTCCTGCAGAGCTTCTAAAAGCTTCTCGCGATAGGCCACGTAGCGCTGTTCTACCTGCTTCACTCGCTCCTTTTCCTCCTTCTCCAGGATGGCCAGGAAGTTCTGCAGCTCAGGTACAGAAAACGCATGCCACTAAACCAACACAAAGAAAGATAAATGGTTAGATGCTAGAGGTTACACACTATCCAACGCCTAAGGTCAACATACGAAGTACACAATGCTGTTTGTCCCGATACTAACTAGGCCACTGTGTAGGTTTGCCTATTGATTATGTACTGTCAATAGTATTTGTTCAGATGATGGCTAGCTGATGGATAGATCAAGTGGTGAAATCCAGCGCAAAATCTGTAGTCCGGCCCTGCCTTCCTCAGATACACCCAAACGTGTCAGTGCGGTCATGCCAGAGGCACCGTCAAGACCCCAAAAAGACATTTTAATCCCATTTGTCCAGGTTAGGCTTCCAGGGGCTCACTATTCCAACACCCCTGCCATGCTCAGACCACTCTGGAGAAGGGAATCAATGAACTTCATTCTGCATTCACCCTTTGTGAATGTGACTTGGTGGCTCTGTAAGCGTTTCCAGCCTGATAAGCATCAACAAACTCTGAGGTTCTGAGAAATATTCTGTGTCCGTGTCATGACGCACGTCTGAAGATCAGATTTGACAGATGTCTGTTCGTGTATTAAAACAGGATGTCCACTCAACCCGTTGTCCGGAAACCCTCGTCGCCACAAAATGAAATGTTGATCCTATACAGTAGGTCCACATACTTTTGACACTCAAAGGATTTTCTCAATAAATAATTGACCGACTATGACGACGTATTAGCTCATATCAGCTACGACATGTGGGATTTAGATACAGTAGTAGTAGGCAGATCTGCAGTCGTGACATTAGTAAACAGCTGTAATTGTTAGTACCCTCACTTACGACCCTCATTATACCTACATTCTGTAATAACGGTCCAGTGCTGCAGATGGCACAACAGTGCCAATTAACAATGCAAAATCGCTAACCTCCACTTCCCCAGTTTCGTTTTCCTTCAATACGAAGGATAGGTTCTCCAGATCAGGACCCGCCAGCAGGCGTAGGTGCAGTGGGTTCTCAGAATCTGACAGCTTCTGAAAGAGATCTGAGAAGAGAAGGCAGATTAGCTTGTACATAGATGCAAGTCCATTTCAGTAGACACTTGGAATGCAATCTGCTCTAACACATCTACTATACCTGGTAACAAGCTTCCCAACAAATACATTTTCACATGTGCATTTTGTCATTTAGCAGACGCCCTTACCTAGAGCATCGTAATATAAAGTGTTTGAGTAAATGTGAATGAATGTGGGTTTCAAATCTCAAAGCAACTCCAAAAAGTCAGCTTAGGTTCATTTGAACTTAGGGGGTGCAATTAACTGTCGACTAATATCTATTCCAAAATTAGTTGGCACTTTATTTAATAGTTGATTCGTTGGCGATGTCATCGTGCACATTTCTTTGCTTTAACTAGGAATGTTGGGTGAGTTAACTCCTGCGGCGGCAGCCTCAAAAAAGAATTCCCCTCAAAAATTGGGCAGCATTTAATGCATTTCACAATGCCAACGAAAAAGGTTGCCAATAGCACCATTTGTAAATCCAGCCGTAGATGGAAATTGGAGCGCAGAGCATCTGGAAAGCAAATACACCCGCTCCATCAGCGAGACCGACTCGTCACAAATAGGTCAGTCTCACATTCTCTATCCTAGAGCTACCCAGGAGGAAACCATGGTAACCCTTTTCTGTTTCACTTGGTTGTCGCTGCTCCCGCAGCTGCTACTTCTCACCACTCTCACAGGAATCCCCTGGAAACAGCACTTCTGTTGAGTCGCCAGTGGAATTTCGGCATTTTCTTAAGTTGCATGTGCTTTCTGAATTTTGCAGCGCTTTCTGAAAGGCAGTGCACATTTTGTAAAGTGTATGATGTGCTTATTTGCAGTTCATGTTTCTATGTTGAGCGTAAATAGGTCTTCCCAGTCAACATAGAAATGTAAGTTGCATTCCAGCTCTCAGAGAAGGTCACCACTTCCGGACTGGGAGTAACATGGGGGGCAGGTTGACAGGTAGTTTCGTACTAACTAGTTTAGTAATTAAGTTAAGGGCAACAGGTTAAAAAACAACTGGTATGTAGTTAATGAGGCGTTAAACTTCTGAAATACTGAATATACGAGATATTTTCATTTCACATATATGAACGTTTCGCTAATATTCTCATTTTTTAAATTATTAAATGATTCAGGCCATTCTGGATATATTCTGCTGATTTGAATGCTTCGTTATCCCAGGGGAACAGTTATTGCTATGAATGAAACTGATAAGACATTCACCTTGGCCATGGCGCTCAGTTTGCTTGTAGAGGGCAAACTTGCGTGGATTGTCCTGCACCATGAACTTCCTGAGAAGACCCTCAATGACCTCACTGACGGTGGTGGTGCTGCTGATGTGGAGCTGCTTAATGGCTTTGTCGGGCAAATAGAAGGATGTGCGTTTGTCAGTCACTGCTGAGTTGTTCCCGGAGTCCATCAGTACCGTAACCGGCCGCCGCAGGTTCAGATGGACTTTTATAAATCCAGTGAATGTCCCATCATCAGCCTAATAATAGGAACAAAATACCTTTAATAATTAGTATTAGCCATCAATACGCAAGTGTGTTTGTTTGTTTGTCTATAAGAATTGTTTATCCAGACCAGAGCGCCAGTCCATCACAGAGCATCATCATAAGGAAAAGCCACAGGGGCACAGGTTCGTAAGCTTGTAAGGAAACTGAAATACCACACAGGCACAGTTTTTGTAAATATACTGCTCACAAAAATCAGGGGATATTTTATTGTGGAATATTTCAATTGAAATATTGAAATATCCCCTAATCCTGTGACCAGTATAATCATCATGTCATGTAGACTCGAGTATCGACCCATCACAGATTTTGGAAGGTGGACTACCCACATGGCACAGTATTTGGAAGGTGTTAGAAAGTGTATTACCCATGCGGGCACAGTTTTTATGGTGCCCACACAGTACGGTTACTGGTTACTTGGAAACTGGTCTATTCACATGGGGTTTTTGAAAAAATGTAAGAAATTACAGTACAGTACTGGACGGTGAAGGGAAACTAAAGTACTGACATGAGCACAGTTTTGTGTGGGGTGGGACGATACCAGAGCACCCCCACAAATCCAGTTTTGGAAGGGGGTTTTCAGCAAGTTTTCGTGCAGCATTATGACTTTGCTCAAAGAAAAGCTTGAACCGAAAAAAGTCGAAAAAACACCAGGATGAGTTGGAAATTGATTTTACATGATTTGACTGACTTTATATACACGTAGATATTTTTATTTAAGAGTCGAGGCAGCGTCTGCATCATGTGACACACAGTTGGGCTATTATAACTCAAACCAACTCGAACCAACCACGGTTTATTTTCAGATCTACCAATTAAAACGTCAGCGCTACTACAGAAATGTCCAAACACACACGGTAGCGCCATTCGCTCTAGTTTGTTTGTGCCATCTCTCACTACCTGTTATCCATCCTGGTAATTAAAAAAAACAAAACAGCCTCCCAAAACAAATACAGACCCCATCTCAGCCCTCGCCAGTTATTATTTTTTAAAGTGACAGACACGCACTTAAACTAATACACCCTCTACTATTTTCACAGAGCTGCAACACAACGACCGCACACGTGCACACTTTCTTCTGTGGTGTCAACAAGGCATGTTCAATCAGAAAACTGCTGTTCACTGGATGTTTTCTCTGTGTCAGACTGTTCTCTGTAAACCCTAGAGATGACGGCTGTGCGCCTGCACATCCCAGTAGATTGGCAGTTTCTGAACGAGGCTCTGTTCTTCCTCAGTCTGCTGTTTGATTTATACTTTAGCAGCTCGTCTTGACCATGCCTACATACCTAAATGCATTGAGTTGCTGCAAAGTATGACACGAGTAGCTATGCATGGCTTATATAGATAGTATTGATATGACAAACACATAGGCAGCAAATCTCACTCAGTTAATTCATACGACCGAAAATAAGAAGGGGAGGAAACACTTTTCGTATACTCACTATTTTCATTCCATTTTCGGAGACTTTGGAGTTGTACTCGTCTATCTTGGCCTTGACCTCACCCTCAGAGAGGGACCGAGAGTTCTCTGCCTCTTCCTCTTTGACAGCATTCTGCAAAATAACAAAAGCCATAAATGAGCGACCTTCTTTGTGGTGACTTATGAGTAAAATCCCCCAACAGCTGTTAAGTAATTCACCAGCACCCACCCTTGTAAGCTCACTTAACACTGCAAAGATAGAGCAGTAAACTGTGGCTACATCACAACAATCAACATTACTTTCATCCATCTTTCTAGTGCGCAAATGTAGCCCAACGGCCCATTAAATAACCTGGAAATGCAGTCCAGAAGATTTTTTTGCAAAATGTCCTGTATTTTCGTGTAGTATTCTAATAAACATTACATATAGCCATTATACCATTGCTAAAACAATATTATATCAAATCCTGTTTGTGGTCCAAGACTTTTTCTCAGTACTCCATGTTAAACACAAAATAAACACACATAGCTGGTTTGTACAGTTGCAATAGTCCTTTAATTCCTTTCTGTGTTCTGCAAAATGTCTAAGGATGGAGGCTTGATGAAAGATGAGATTTGGACAATGTAGAACTGTTGCTGTTATACTAAGAAACTGAGCACCACTAATGGGTTAAAGCTTTAAATTCACCGTGCTTTCAATGGCTGCCAAACGCACTCTAATTGGGCGTTTTAAGAGCATGATTATGCTCGTGATTAAATGCGTCCAACGAGCAAGGCATACTGTATCCACTAGGCAGCGTCTCACAAGTACTACTAATGTGAAAAAACCTACCTGGTAATCACATGATTCCACTAACACAGCCTATATGCATGCCCCATTACCCATAAGGCACTGTAATTGTAGTATACTAAAGAACTCTCATAGGCATTGGGATTATTCCTTCTAATGTTGCTTGGCATGCCAATTATTTGTACACCACCTACTAAACCTGAGGGTGGAGAATTTGTG
The DNA here is from genome assembly GCA_034779995.1 of Parotocinclus haroldoi. NCBI lineage: Eukaryota > Metazoa > Chordata > Actinopteri > Siluriformes > Loricariidae > Parotocinclus > Parotocinclus haroldoi. The sequence continues at coordinate 25,685 of JAUZST010008761.1, forward strand.
GCTAGCAGTTTCTTTCGGCTATGAAGTTACTGAAGATGGAGATGTAAACATTAAGCCAAGTAAGTCGTGTTAATTAGTAGAAAAAAAGAGCATGGACAGAAGTGTTTTGTTTTCTACCCCTAAATAATGACTAAACATACAGTACTAGTCAGTTCACTGGTAATCAGTTCAGCATTCATACCACAATCATTTATGACGGGCTGGAAGAGTTACTACAGGTATACAGTAGGTTTGGGTACATATGGGAAAAGAGCATCGTCATGATACTTAATATTATTGTCTTCGTCAAAAAAAAGGCTAAAATGTACAGCCATGACCTCTGTCATACTCTGTTTTTAAAGTACAGATACTACCTCGCTTTTATAGCCAAACTTGTGATATGTCGACTTTATGATTGGAACGTAATAAACATCTACGAATGCAGAAACTGTTCTCAGAATTTTAAATATTTGAACTTTCCCAAGCAAGTGAAGCACAGTAAAATACTCTCTGTGACATGAGACTGAATGCTTTTAAAGCATGTATAAATTTACGCACCACACTGCGATACTCTCCAGCACTCGGCGGTAGGGTTGGTGTAGACCCTAGACATAGGGTGTCGTGGCAGGAGTGATGAGAAATTAGACAGGACAGGCTGTGGTCACAGAAATTACGATGGACTGGCCCAAAAGTATCCCCATGGTGAAATGGGAACTACCTGCACTTTCTCCTGCCATGCCACAGCAGATGCCAGTTAAGTGTAGCTTACAACAGATTTTTGTGGTTTTTAAGTTTGGACTTTTCAGTCAATCGCAATAATACAAAATACAAAGGACCCATTTTATCAATCTAAAATATTTAGTAGCCCCATGGCTAAGTTATAACAGCTTTCCTTTTTTGATACGTAGTTCACTATTAGAAGTGGAAATGACATTATTCCAAGCTGCTCACAGTGCACTACATAGGGAGAACAGTGGAACAGGTCCTAGAACACAAATTACGCATCAACCTGCCTGTTAGAAATTCCCTTTAAACATCTAGATCTGTTCTAAATCAGCTGTGTTGATTGCTGCTGCTGAGTGAAGCTTAGCAACAAAGATAGAGGCGGTGGTATTTTTAGCTGCTCACTACATTGTGAATGCGCATGAAAATGAAAAGGCACTGCGGTGGTTAAGATACCGGACTATGGATCAGAAGATTCAATATTTAAGCCCCAGTACTGCTAAGCTACGAGTCTTACGTTCTTGAACTAGGCCCTTAATCAGTTGTTAAAGCGCTCTGGATAAGAGCATCTACTAAGTGATAAATGTAACGTATTGGAAAACATGGATTGTTTACTCGACTGAGATTGAGATGCAGCCAATCCATCTCAGTAGAAAGACACAGCAGTTCCTATGGGCATAGACATACAGTCTGATTGCACAGCTGAAAGAAAATCTTCTTAATGTTGTGCTTAATGTGATTGATTACAAATTAAGACTGGCAAGAGGAAAAGACATTGAAAGCATATTTTAATCCACCAGTTTAGGATCGGTGAATGTATTAAATGGCAGGGACGTCTGATCGCAAGTTAACAAAGGACTATTGGAGACCACAAGCTAGCAGCCAGAGGTAACATCAGGACCAAACCTACTAAGTCATATAAGAAAGAAGGGGGTGGGAAGGAGGCTTCATTCCTCGTCTGGGTGAGAAGAGGCACAGGATTCATTTATACAATCCTAGTCTGGCTGAATTTAAAATAAAAAAAAAAGCCTATAGCAGGCAAAAACTGGCATCAGGTATGAACAGTTGCTGTCTGGCTCAGATCTTATGTGGCACACTGCTTAGGAATTTGTGTGAAAACCTCCCACATTACCTGGTAGTGAGCAACACCGTGCAAAGGTCAAACCGAGTTGAACCCATGAAAAATACACGTATAATGTCACCCACATAAATTAACCCATGGAAAATACGTTTAACGTCACCCACATCATTCGACTGCTCTGATTGACTCAGGAAAGTCCATATGACAAAACTACAGCAGATGGAAACTACCGAGTGTGGAAGCAAAACTTTTATACAACTATTGAACAACTGAGCTGATCTGTTTAAGGTTTTTGCCCAAGGAAGGGCCCAAAAAAAGGAAGAAGATTTGGATTAGTAGTTCAGAGACCCTACCACTGAACCACCACAGTCAGGGTTGTTTATCTGATCAAAATGGGAGCCGTTTCTGCTGATCAGCTGATTGCTTCTATAACTTGACGGTCAACTCGGCAGGATTTGTAAAGTTCTGGCAGCACAAGAAGATCCTTTGTTTGTTGACAGGTGGACCAATACAGGCCCTTTCTGTGTTTACTCCAGGTACTCCAGTTTCTCCCACAGTTCAAAGGCATGCTTATTGTTACGCGTTTATGCTGAAGTGGCCCGAATGTGTGTATGAACCCTAGATGTCCTGTCTAGGCTCCTTTCTCCTGCCTTGTGCCCCATGTCACCCTATCCATCATGTCGAAGCATCTGTAGTGCAAATACGTCAACGTGCTCAGTGAAGACAATTCATTTAGCCAAGTCAGATGTGCGAGCTAGTTAGTTAATGATAAAAGTGGTCCTACTTTATGGTATGAGCTGTAAAATTTTGTCTTTCGAAATGCGTGTTCTCCTGAATCGTTAATGGCATGGGGACTCGTAACTTATTTAGGAACCTGTTCACATTACAAACGATGTTTACAGTTTTAAACATTGCACTGTTTCTAAACACAGAGGCAACAATTATGCTTATATCTGGCAACTAGAGGAACATTTTTGTAAGCAGCTTCCGGTTTTCCTTGGGTCCTCAAGCGTTCGCATACAGTTTCACCAGGCCGTTCTGCACGGATGCCCAAACTTTTGCCATTGCTTGCCGAATCTGAACGCACCTCAAGTTCATATCATTTCCTGTACTAACAGGAAAGTTCCTTAAAAAAGTGAATTTGTGAATAAGGTATTCATTTTTGTCTTCATTGTTAGTTAGAAAACGAAGAAAACAACCTCAAGCTACATGATAGGCAAATTGTTTGGTAACTGAGCCATTCATTAAGCGAGTTATTGATTATTTGTTCTAATGAGCGAGAGATCAAAGTAGTCCTTTGTTGCGGCCCTAATCATGTCGTTTTTTGAGATGCGGATTAGAAGCAGATTAACATTTGAGATTGAGAAGGTTGTGTAATACTAAACTATAAAGCAGCAAAGTCATGGCCGCATATGCAGCAAGATCTCCATTTAATTTCACTAGCATTGCCAGAAAGATAGTGTTTGTCAAGCCACTCCACAGCCAAGAAGCAGCTTCGGTAGCAGTACAACCTCGGCAGTTACCAGCCAAACCTGGTTATCACTGGAATTGTTCTCCTGTAGTTACAAATGGCGTAAATCTACAAACCATTTTAGTATCTTAATAGTATACGCTCACTGGAGACCTTAGGAATTTCTCAGTACGGAATCATCGACCCCATAACGCCCAACAGAATAGTCAGAGATGTACGCCAGTGAAGAACTGCACATTTTACATGGAATAACTATAACCTATAACCTATATATCACCTATAAACTCTACGAGAAAGGCTCAAAGAAACATGACAGGACTTCAGATTTTTGGACAGGGTGCTTTTTCAGTATTTGCTACATTCCAGCACCAGTTATCCTCTCAGGAATTCCTGCATTTGTGCACAGGGCTAAATATAGCCACCTCCCACCCTTCCTGTAGAAAGTGCCGACCATTAGAACAATTGACTGGATGAGGCAGAGTTCTTTGTCTTGGCTTCTTCGGTGGCGTCACAGACCAAGTACAGCGGGAAAAATGGCTGAGATGTGGCCATCGAACTGCTATGGAACCCTGGATTTGATGGACATGGTAGGAATGAGTACTGAGGATGAATACTGCATGAATTCAAAGCCTTGATGCTGGAGGCAGGAATCAAGCCGTCATAGTGGCAGCACGGAAAAATGGCTGCACGGTTCACACGTGAGCAGCGACGCAGATGCTCTTAGTCGGAGAAATGCAGTAGGGAAAATGCATTTTATAGTTAATATATTAAAAACATTCACTGGGGAATACAAACAAAACAAAGACCAAATTCCCTTCTCAACCCCCGGGAAGAAAAATCATAGATCAGAGAATTGCTATAAAATTTCTACAATCATGTAAATGGCCATGTTGACTGCTAATCTAATAATTATTCAAGATTATTCAAAGGTGATATACACGTTTCTTACTCAAATGCGCAGTAAAGATGAAGAGAGAGACAAAAGTCTGCTGGAGATCGGCCAGTTTCCAAATCTATAATCAGACACCACCTTCATGTAAACAAATTCTCTGGAAACTGTACCAATAGAAGAAGCCTTTTAATCTATTCAACACGAGCATCTGGAGATCTCTATCAGTTTTATGGTCCAGTGAGACTAAAACGGAGCTCAATAAGCAAGGTCTTTACGCGAGAGGTGCTGTTGCATAGGATATGACACTGAGAGCTGACCTACATCTTAACTTGCAAATGCAGACAATTGCACCAACTATGGTGACTCACAAGAATGAGTCCCATGGCATGTTCAGCTCTTCCCAGCTTGATTTTAAAGCTATAAGACGGCAAGTTCAGTAAATGTGTCATCGCTATTTATTTGAACTAGACCATTAACTTCCTACAACGACTTTATATTGCATCAGTGTCATCAGGAAGAGTGTCGTTTCCCAGCAGGTGCAGAAGATTATGAACACATGTTTGTGAGAGGTTGCTCAGAGAGCAAGACCTGGCTTTCCTAGGAAGTGGAAATGTCTAGCAACAACTCGGGAGCTGTGCAAATGAATAACATAGGAACTACAATTCCACAATGTGTAGAATACAGACGGAATCACAGAATAGAGCACTCAAAATGGACTTCAGATATAAAAAGGCAAATGCACAGACATCGGTTTACGAGACCAAGGAGAACGCATGTTCATGATAAGGAAGCGTTCGATTTTGCAGTCGGTGCATCTCTAATGATTGAAGGGCATTACTACAAGGGCCTTGGGTTACACTTTGCACTTTTGCATATTAATTATAAAATATGTATCCTAAACCCTTCCTTATTGGGTTTTTTTTTTTTTTTTTAATAAATAATACAGTATTGATGTTTCAAAATGTTATAGCAGCAATTTCTTTAAATACAAATTATATATTGCTATTACTTTCAAACAGCCCTAATAATGTTAATAATAATGATATTTGGTCAGGGCTAGGGGCTAGTTAAAACATAAATAGGTTACCATAGTGTCAACTGTAAGAATTGGTGGCTTAATAATGGTTTGGTGCTGTTTTTTTTGGTTTGGGGTGGGTCTTTTGGTTCCCTTAGTACCACTAAAAGTATTGTAGTAATAAAATCAGCTTATATAAAAGTCATCTTTGCAACAGACCAGCCAGTTCAATTGATTCATACAAAACCAGGTCATTGACCAACTGAATGGAGACACCAACATTAATAAAGACATCTTTTTTTTCAGAGAGAAACACAGGCTGTGATTGCAATGTTCATTTATGAAAAAAATCGAATTAGTAGCATTGTTTTGTATCATTATTTGTATTATGAACTAAAGCGTTAAAAAAAACTGCATCACCTATTTATTTTGACCAGTTGTCATTTCCAACAAATATATGCTCCCGTCACTGCTGCAAACAAATATTTATTTTGGGAATCTGTCAATCATTTACAGAAGAAACAAAAATGTTCAATTTCTCTCAAGCACACAGTACCAATAAACAGTAAAAACAAGAGAAACGGTTCATTTTGCAGAGGTCTCTTAATGATTAAAGTGCTGTTAAAGCTATATGGAATCAAAAGGTTGAATCTCTTTCTAGATTAGCTGTGCATTACAACATAACCTCAGCTACTTTACTACATTTACATCATTTAGCAGGCGCCCTTATCCAGAGCGACTTGCAGTTCAAACAGTTTTACAATCCAAGCAATTGTGCCCTGCTCAGGGACCCAACTGTGACAGAGGTGGGACTTGAACCCTGGACCTTCTGCTCCATAGTCCAGTATCTTAACCAGTAGGCCACCGCAGTAATTTATCCAGAGCTTTTCAATGTTAAACTAATAAACTAATGTGCTGGTAACTGGCTTTTTAGTGGGTATAAGTGATCGGTGATCCCATAACGGTCATGTTTATCATTACACAATAATCGCAATCAATAAGAAATATTTCAACTTGTGTTTATATATCTATTAGCACAGAGCTGAGCAGGAGCTGTTATTAAAACGGTGGGCTCAGTGGGTAGTGCTGTCACCTCACAGCGAGAAGGTCCAGGGTTCAGTCCCAGTGTCTAGGTCCTTCCCAATTCATGTCCTTCCTGTGTCTGCATTGGTGTGCTTCGGTTTCCTCTCACAGTCCAAAGACGTGCGTTTTAACCACTTAATTGAGGTAGCTAGCTGGCTGGTTTTCAATTCAAGGATAACGATCTAACATCATGACACATACGTGGACAAATGTGGACCAAAAGGTCAATTTATGTCCATTTCCTGAGTCCTAAAGACACTGTATGGACTACATAATCATAAAACTGAAGTACAAGCGGTAGAAGCCAATACTGTTCGCACAGGAAACACTGTTGAAGAGGGATGAAAATCTCTTGAGAGATTAAAAGCACTTTATAATAAATATAATGAAACAGTATTACTTCCCTGTGGATGCTAATGCATTGTTATACTCTGGCTCACAATCACAGGGTTGGGCGTGATCAGTTCAGCTAAAGAACTGAGGAACTTGGCAGTGGCATGTTTATCTCAAAGCGGATGCTGTGAAATGATGACTTCCTATTGCAACCGAAGAGCTACGTGTGTGTGTCATTGTCTGCTCCTAAATGATGATAATTAAAAAAAGCAATACAATGTAAGTAATGCAATGCGACTGGAGCATCACGAACATCCCATACACAGAGTGTCTCCAAGTATCACCTTTTTCTCACTTAACCAAATTCTCCCTTTGCTTGTTTCCGCGTGCATACACATATGCCGCAGTGAGAGATGACGCTAGCCGCTCTGCCCCCTCCCACACAGCACTCTCGTTATTGGGTTAAGCGGTGAGTGGGAGAAGCCATCACTCTGCAGCCTCAGATTCCATTTAAGTCAAGCTTGAACACATGCACGCCCGCTGTGCTACATCCAAGGCGTTATGCCATCACACACACACACACACGCTAGTCATCAATACAGATGAAAGCCACATTTCAGCAAAGCAGCTCCGTTACAACATGCTCCAAGCTATCGGATGCTTTGAAGCATTTTGTAAATGAACACAGCAGCAGTTTTAGGTGGGATCTGAAAATGATCTGCGATTAGCACAGACGTGAACTTCAGTGGTTTTCAGCAGTAGGGAGAAAAGACTGCAACATTGCAATCACTCATGTCCAGTTTGTTAAAGAAGCAAAAAGTTTGTTGGATAATATTTCAATCACTAATACTGCATACTTTTATAGTTACGAACGAACTACTATATGAACTACCCCAAAAATGTGAATAACGCTCTGTCTGTCTATAACAAGGATACGAAAATAGCAATAGTTGGATCATTTCATCTATCGCAAACAGTTTCAAATTCTTTCAGAATAATTCTTAGCTGTTTGTTCCTATCTAAGAAAAGTTATTTTTCTATTTGTCACCAGTACGAAGAGTGGTCGTTTACTCACCCTCTGTACGTGCTTTACTGTAACCCGATATGAAGCATCCATTTGGACAATTAGTTAGAAAGCATCAAGAATCCACTAAGAACTCTTTTCAAATATAAATTAAGAAATACATAATTGAACCATTGGAAGCATCTCATTTTAAAATAAACAAACTTAGCCGATCATTAACATAGCCGGGCCTTGCATGTTCACCAGATAAACTTGTAGTTTATTAGTTAGCTGCATGTGCTAACTACACATCATTAATGGTAGCAATAACATTATCAGGGAAAATGGTAACCAGTCAACTGGATTAGGGTTTATGAGTTAAAAAGTATTTCACGCTTATTAATTACACAACGACCACAATGTAAAAACAGACTTGGTTCTCCACGATGCTGTAAAGCCAGATTTTTTCTTTGTGCATTAAGTACATATTTACAATCCAGAGTTGTTTAAAAACTGCACTTTTTCAGAAGGGGAACAATATGAATTGACTAAGCTATGCTAATACAAAGACTGGGCAAAAAAAAGCAATCTGGGCCGAGAAAGACACGTTTAAAAATGTTTGCGGTCCGGTCAACGGTGTGTTATATACGGTAATTACACAATCTAACGGTGGCAATTTAAAGACGTTTGCACCATAACAGTAACATATTAGCTTGTCGTTACTCTAGCTAGGGGTTAGATTATGGTCTTTAATTCTTTTTGAAAATTTTGGTCTTGATTCATTACGTTAATTAAGTTACGGCCAGTCGACATGCGTTGATGATAACGTTGAAAAGATCAGCAGGGTTAAAATGGGTTTGGCTTTAAAAGGCTAGGGTGAAAGACTGACAGGAACACACGTTAGCCCAGCAGGATAATTTGCATAAACCGCCATTGTAATATAAAAACTGATAGAAGGCACAAAAGCTATGGTTTACTGTGACTCGGCCCGGTTTGACATGCATCAAACACACGGCAGCATGAAGAACCACTCATTATTGACCAAGACGTGCAGATCAGTCTGCTATAATGGGGAGGCCAAGCTTTGTGTAGAGTGCTTCTTAGTATTTGTATTGCTTTACCTATTCAAATATTAGCATCTGGCCGGTGACAGGAGTCTGCAGAGGGAGGTGCTTAATTGTTTGCTGAAGATCTGCAAAATGCACACTGTTTGTACAGTGCAGCATGCAATGTCTGCCTATGAAGAAATGACTGAAAACCTTACATATCATTTCGTGGGTTGGATTTCCCTTACCTGCATGGACTTTCCTCGGGTTCTGTTATTACAAACTCGTTTGTGTGTGTGTGTGTGTGTGTGTGTGAGATTAAACATACTTAATTACATAAGACACATAAATATGCTTTAGGGATATTTAGTGAAAATACATTAAATGCATAATGCTCTTTGTATGTATCATGTGCCAACACGATGCGCTTTAGCATTCAAAAACAGAGCTGAAGTGTAAGTTACGTTACCAGTTCTGCAACAATAACTCTAACCTGGAAATCAGACTTGCACAGACAGCCACATCCTGGCAACCAGTGTCGTACAAAGCACACATCCTGGTAACCTGAAACGGTCTATAATATTCCTGTCTGTTACAACATCTGCACAGCCTTGTAATTCTACTGAATCCACAAACATACAATATACAAGCTGTACACAAAGACCCCGGTAACCCGATACTCTAAATTGTTTGTTGTAGACAGGATATGAATAATTCATAGAGCGAGTTCAGATCTGACACTGTACAAGCTGAAGTAAGCCTGATGGGTCCAGGTGAGGGGGGGAATGACGAGAGCATAGCCTGTACAAGACAAATATGCCTATTCCTATAACACTTTTGATTTTGTTTACACTTTAATGTGAAAAAGGGTGACCTTAATGGTCAATATGAACGTTTAATCTGACCAAAGGTTTGAATTTCAGACATGCGTATACTTCTCTAAACTAGCTCTAGGAGTAACATCAGGTCAGTAGATGTGTAAAGGGAGATTTAGGTTTCTATGACTCATCAGGGGCTGGTTCTTATGTTAGGAGTTGCAGAGAAGAAAACAGAGCTACCACAAACATTTTAGAGCATTATCCTTCCAACTTTGTGGCATCGGTTCGGGGAAGACTTGTTCCTGTTTTAACATGTCAGAGCCTACATTGTCTAAGTTTGATGGACACAAAATGGTTTGTTGATTTTACAGCGGAAATAAGTGACTATGCTACAGTATTATTCACCATCTTTGGGGAAAAAAAAGAAAAGAAAAAAAAAAAAAAAAAGAATGGCGACTCTTAACCCGGACATTAAAACGCAACGTCATGTTACTGACAGCTGACTTGTTGCTAGTAGTCTTGTACAAAACCGTTCCAAATTAAATGACCATGCCACTGGTTTCAAAGTAAAATGTTCAGTTAGCACACGTGACCATGAACGTTCTACCTGTGGCGATGATTTCTTTTAGACATTTAAGGCAATCAAATTGCTTCAGTTCCATTTCATGCCAATAGCTATTGTATAATTTAAAATATAGTTTCCATTTCCCCACACTATTGTTACACAGGTTTAACGGTGCAACTAGTGGAGGGAGAGAGAGAGAGAAAGAGAGAAGAGGCTTAGAAGGTTGAGATAGATGCCCTTGGAAAGTAATATGGTGGCACCCTAATCTCAATGCAGCATCTTGAGCAAGTAAATCAACTTTAGTTGTTCTTACATTAAACAAGCGACTGCAGGTTTTTGAGAAACTCCACTCATCAAGCAAACAACCGCCTGAAAAATGTACTTCTCTTTTAGAGTGAAGCAAAAATAAACACGGTGCATAACCGAATCACATATATATATATATATATATATATATATCTAAACTCACCAAATTCCGAATGGAAAGTCCAAATGAGGTTCAGGCTATTTGATGTTCACCACACTTTACTTTTGAAGTGAAAATAATTGGGCAAGCACACACTTGGATAACCATTCCACCGGTAACATTTCCCTGACTGAAGCAACAGGCATTTTCTAGCGGGTAGGTATCAGTACGTGTGTGTGAGACACTCATTTTTTAGAAGCCTGAAGGATTGGAAAAGCGACTCAACACAAATATTAAAAATAAGCGCATCACATAAAACACGTCTGAGTTTTTCTTATTTCTGCGGTCTGTGACTTTCAAACTAAACATGCAGAATGACAGACAGATTGTTGGAAGATGCCAATGTTGACCTAGCTATCCGAGTGATAACATTTGCAATGCACTTAGTTGCTCCATTTACAAAACCACACATTTTTAAATAGAAATAGGAGGACAATGCGAAGGAACAGCAGACAAAATTCAACCAATGTGAAGCCATTTCTCTCACTGCCTAAGTTGAGAATTTCAAAAGAGCGGTACACAACCTCATTTCCGGAACACACACACATCTGAGAAAAGCGCACTTCTCTTTTTAGATGTTTTGTCATTAGAAGTTTTCTTGATGAAAGTCATGTTTGCTCTACGCTACCTTTTGCCCTTGCTTAGCGTGGGTCTGGTGGAAGAAGGTGGCCTTGGCGGTAAAGAAGGTGAAGTCATCACTATCATCATCGAGGCTGCAGTAGCCGCTGCTCATGCTATTGCTGCCGGTCATTTGCGGGGCCTCCACGGGCCCCCGGCACCATTCCAGGATCCAGGCAGTCAAAGAAGAAGAGATCGGTAATGGAGAAGAGGCTCAGGTCAAGGGCCAGAGCGGACCCGTTCCGAAAGTGGAGCAGATATTGAAACGCGAGTATGAGAGCAGCGAGATGTCGGTATACTTCCGGTTATCAAGGAGCTGGAACAAGTGCTGTAACCAGTATCGTGTGATTGGTTCCTCTTTCTGACAGGTTCTGACAAGCTCTCAGGCGCTGGAAATGAAGAAAATGCCTATTTCAAGCTCAGTCCTTTCCTTAACGATGAATCAAAAAGGCACTCAGCACTCGTCAATCAGACGAGAAAAAAAAGCCATGGGAAAATATGTTGCTACAGAAAATGTCCTCACACAGGCACGCTCTCTCACAAGAAGATTGCTGCATCAGATGGTGCTGACTGAAGGCACAATTCCTGAAGAGAAATACGCTCATTGCAAAGAGTGAGGGATCAACCTGCTTCTGCCTTACCGCCCGCTTATATGCAAGACAGGAGAACTAACATAGTACACCACCCTCCTCTCTCTCTCTCTCTCTCTCTCTCTCTCTCTCTCTCTCTCTCTCTCTCTCTCTCTCTACCATCTGTGGTTGAGTCTGCTATCTGCCTTCAAGCTTGCCGCACAAACCCCCTCTTGCTGCCTCCTCCCACCCCGTCTCTCTTCCTGCATGAAACTGCTCAACTGTAGCCACTTCCTCTTAATGCAAGAGACGTTCACAAACATAGAGCGAAAGCCAGATACACCTTACACAGCCAGACCTGTATGCTGTACTATTTTTACACAACATTAAATGTGCAAAGTGACAGCGGCCATTCAAATAAGCTGACATCACCTCAAATAAGGACCACTTCATTACAAAGTGCTCCTGTTAGCCACACAGAATTTACTGGCCTTCACAAGGTTTAGCGTTTCCATTTCTATTAATGATTTAACAGTGTAATGGATAGGTGTCATCGCCTGTACAGTTGTGCTGACAGTATAGAACAGTGGCAAAAAGCACTGTGCATAAGTGGAATAGATGTAAGATATGTAATCATATATAATTATTTCTCCTTGTTAGAGTACACCCAGAAAATACAGGACATTTGTGAACAGGGTTTAAATAAACGTAATGCATTCGAAAACATAGCTTCTATAGGTTACAGTGGCAGGTAACATCAGGAAGCTAAACTGGGTTGCCAAGTTGACCGTTTCACCGTGTCTAAAGGAGCTTAAACAGGAATGTCTTCCAGAAGGGTAGCAGCCAATAAACAACTTTATCTGTTGACTCAATATCCTGAAGTGACTTTGTGTATCAGAAGAAATACAGTCGAATCCGGTTAATGGGGGCACATCGGGCCGGGATCGTTTTGGTCCTAATAAGCGGCTGGTACGATTAATCAAAAATGCCCTATGTTACAAGACGGGACGTGCTATAATTGATGTAAGGTATTAAATATACCTTTATTGTACGATTTACAAGTATAGCGAACGTACAAACAAGAACTATTGTTGCTGAGCCACTTTGTTCATTTTATAAACGATCTCCAACACAATGTATAGTTACTCAGCATGCGAAGTAATAATACTGTAAAAAAACAAGTTCTTACTCAATTCCAGTCAACGTTTGAAGAACTTATC
>JAUZST010008762.1:0-13386 GCA_034779995.1 Parotocinclus haroldoi
TGTGTGTGTGTGTGTGTGTGTGTGTGTGTGTGTGTGTGTGTGTGTGTGTGTGTGTGTGTGCGTGTGTGTGTGTGCGCATGTTCTAGCAGAGCGAGAGTGATAACGCGCCACGCTGTGTGAGCTTTAATCTGAGTTTGAGTCTTATCTGTTCATGTATCATGACCGACCCATTACACACGTGTACATGCGTGCACACACACAAACACACACATACACACACACAGTCTTGAGAAGTATATGTGTTGGTAAACCTAACCTTAAATATAGGCACTATTTTGTTTTCTTGATATTTAAATTAAACATTGCAGTTTTTGTAAAATACCAATTTTCTATCAGATGACAGTGTGTAAAATGTGAATTCCTGGCTTTCAGGTCTGAACACACTTTTTAGAAAAACAGTATTCAAGATTTTTTTAGGAAAAAATGTTTCTGGCTGGACCAAACAGGAAAAGGGCCACCCAGACTGGCCCAACTTTGCTCTTCAAAGACTCAGCCTTTCATGGATACTGCATTTGTTACACATCATGATTACAATCACCTGTTGACATAAACTAAACATATTTTAAACCGCAATCATTGCCCTGTAGTCTATACTATACCTTTCTTGTTTCTGTATTCATATCATCATTAATAACATAATCATTAATATCATATAATAATATTAATATTACACTGAACTAATATTGTCCCCTAGTTTTCAATGTTCCATCGTTTTTATTTTCTTAATTAAATGCTACTAGTTACTACTAGGTATCTACTACTAACTATCCAGTGTCTAACATGGATCAGTACTGTTTAGTTTCATTGTTTCGTTTCAAGAATTATCCAGTTTATTAGTATTAGTACCCTTTTTATTTTAGATGTCCCACAGTTTGTCCTAGTTTACAATTTATAGTGCTTCCCAGATTTCTGTGTCTCTAAACAAGTTCCTAATTTCTACTATTCGCTTATCAAGTTAGTTATCTTTGGTATAGCATTTTGTATAGTAGATTTGATCTCACAGCAAGAAGGTCTCGGGTTCAATCCCAGGGTAGAGCGACCTGGGTCCTTTCTGTGTGGAGTTTGCATGTCCTCTGCGTGGGTTTACTCTGGGTACTTCGGTTTCCTCCCACAGTTCAAAGACATGTATGTTGGGTGAATTGGTGTCTCTAAATTGTCATTGACTTGTATATGTATGACTATTATTCAGATTAACTTGTGCATGGATGTAACCTTGTGTGTGTCGCTGGATGGCCACTGATGCCGATAAGCGACGTTGAATAAGCCCAATAAACAAACAAACAAACAAATTCTAGTGTGAATTATGTTTTGTCTTTCATAGTGAAGGCTGGCACTCTCTAAGACACATGGCTCCACATCACAGGCTGAACAAGCTTGGAGAAGTTTGCTTCCCATTCTACATTAGCAACTTAAAGTTGTCCAGCATTGGTGTAGTTTAAATTTCAAACTCTACTCCCCAACAGTGAGGTAAACCTTAACACAGTAAGATCCAAATAGCTAAAAATGTAAGTCTGGTTAAATAAAATGACTTGAAATAAGTGAATTTATATAACAGCTTTGGCTGTTACAATAATTTCACGATTGCTGTGTAGTAACTAAATCAAAGTTACACCCTTGAATTTGTTACAAGCTTTTAAGATGTTTCTCCAATTCGGAATCATCAGCTTTGCTGTCAACAAACTGATATGTGTTTGTCAGGTTGTTTACAGTGTGAGACTGTGACAGACTATTAGTTCTGCCTAGTGATTACAGTCCTCTGAAACCCTTCCAGATGCCTATATATGTGATAAAGATGTTTAAATAAATTATAGAAGTAAATAACACAAGGAACCATAGTGATATGATGAGCATTAAAAAAACATAAAAAGTTACACAATATGCAATACAAAATAATTAACACTGAGAAGAATCGTTGTGTATCACAGATTTGAAATATGGAAATATAAATAGCCTAGCCTACTTTTCATGAAAACAAAGCAATAGGCGACAGATGGATAGTGGGAACAAAATTAAGAGCATGTCAAATCAACTCTGTGGTGTAGGATTATGGGGACAGTCATTGCAACTTTCTTCTCTGTGTATTCTTAAAAGCACTCACAGATAAATTCTTATTTTGACAATATGGAGTGATTAAAAAGCTTGTGGCTCAACTGATAGAAAGCACAATATTTGTAGAAAAGCACACTAGTCATATGGCAATATAATATGACTCAGGGGTATTTTATTGCTTGATCAAAAACAAAGTAAACAGAAGCAAATTGAGAGTTTCTCTAATCTAGAATCTTCCAGTGGCACCTACTGAAATAAAAAAATAATTTCACGACTCCTTGTATAATGTTTAGCCAATCTCTATCATGCTTTTATTTCATAATATATTAATAAGGCTTAACAGATCTTTAAGATCTTTTCTGGTTCGAAAACTGTTTGCTCGTACTACAGAGCTGTGTTTAAGCAAACTTGCTGAGTGGCGCTTGTTTTCTCATGATTCATGGTATCTATTCTTATTTTTGTTTAGCAGTGCCACAGTAAACACCATCTTAAAGAATACATATAAAAATCATATCCATTTACTTGGTTTCATAATAGACAACCTCAAATCAGAAAAAGTTGTGACGGGAATAGTTTTACTGCATAAAGGCCACAAAGGGATTACTTTGGTACACTTTTGTCAAGCACTACAATGTGGAATTACATTACAAATGCAGTGTAATGTTGATTGTTGAAAAAAGCCCCATATTAATCATTTCTAGAGGTAACATTGACTTCTCAGGTTCTTGAGGCATCAATGGACTGTATGATGGATCGTGACCATCCAGACTGTGATCAGCAAGTCCAAAATCCAGGCTATGGGTTGTGTCAGTGTACTTGGCAAAGGTCATTTACACTTTTGTGATAGCAACATTAATGCAGAAAAAAATGCAGGTCTGCTCAACTTTTTTCTGATTTGGGGTTTTACAACACATATAAAACTGAATTTGGCAATGGTTTATTGGACATGTCCCAAGAAAACATGACTGCTAACTGATATGACATAGGCCACAATACTGGGCAGGATATTCAACAAGTTACAGTCTCTATGGAAAAATAAAAATAGGGAGCCTACAAATGCATGTTACATGCATTTCTACTGCGAAACTTATTTGCCACTATTATATTTTCACTTTCTTTCTGGCCAGCTTGGTGGTCTTGCAGCAATCAAATTGCTGTCTTTTAACAAAAAACATTTTCAAAATAGTTGTTTTGCCATTGTAAATCTAAGGAGCCTCTTGATTTCTAGTCAAGACATTTCCAAGACTACCACGTATAAAATCTGTACAAAATATGATACAATTTATTTATACGTCTCTCTGTCTCTCTGACGGCTGTGACCATCTGAAGTGGAGTCACTGCTTGTTAAGTTTTGCATTAATGTTTACACCAAGAAAACAAGACAGATACAACACTATTTTTGGTTGACAGGCCAGATCAGTTAGCTGCCAAATTTATATTTAAATCTGTAACTGTTTCACAGGTTCTGTGAGAGGCTGAAGCTGACTCATTTTAAAGATACGCACCACGATTTTGTTTTTGCACTTATGTTTTAGTGCTTTACAGGCCCCATATATTTGTCTAATTAATATTTGACTAATTAAGTCAAACAGAGGTTATGTCATGTTTTGATCTTACATGGTTGTACAGTACAATCTCAAATCAGAATACATTAGAACACTAAAGAAATTAGCAATTGCAATAAAAATGCAGTGTTTCTTACATTTACTTTGATCATTATTTCACTGCAGAGAGTATGACCCTGAGATCCATCATGTTTTTAGAAGTCACCTATATTTAATTTGTTAATAAACATTCATTCCTGCGTATCAGGCCTAACATTCCACAAAATTTGGGGTGGTGACAGTTCAGGACAAGTAATGTAAAATAAAAATACGAATTATTATTTTTATGTGAATTCAAAAAGGTGCTTGCAAGTCCAAAACCAAGAAAGCAAAGAGGAGCGAATACAGGTACTTGCATTCGTTCCAGTTTGAGAACAAATGCATGAGGAAACGATTAAATTTTTTAAATACAATGCTTAACAAAGAATGTTTTGAAGGTATTTGCATATTTATACTCCCACTACAATGCATAACACCATTAAATGATTCAAGGAATCTGGAGGACTTTCAGTGTGCATTATCTTATCTGGACTCTGAGGTATCTGAGATGGACCATCGCACAGTGGAAATGTGCATTGTGGCCAGACTAATCAGTAGTCTGGATCTTTTTTTTTGGATGCAGTGGACTCCATGCTCTCAGTTGCAAAGACAAAAAATGGACCATGCAGACTGTTATCAGCAAAAAATACAAAAGCAATGGTCTATCGTGATATGAGGTTGTGTGCTACAACGACAACCCCATCTTATTGCACTCCTTAAGATGTGTTTTCAGGAAGAACTGTATAAAATAGCACAGACAACATTTCACTTGTGGATGTTTGGTATCCACCATGACAAAATATATTTTTCAATTCAGTCTTCAGTCACTTCAGTTTTGCCTTCAGTCAGCCAGACAAAAATCAAATTACTTTATATCACATAATGTACTGCTCACAAAAATTAGGGGACACTTCAAAATGAAATACCCCATAATGAAATAGCCCTTAAATTTTGTGAGCGGTGTATGTAAATCAGTTCACAGAACTGGGACTTCCACTTCCTATGTTGTTTATAGTTTATATTTGGAAAATCTTGATTTTACATAATATTTTAACATTTCCTCAAACTAAGAGGAAGGTTTTACGTAAATATGGTTTATCACAGGAAATGTCAACCCTGTCCAGACCATTACTTCTGGCAGTCACTCCTCCCGTAAATACTTGTAAGAGTTTGGAATGTTAGACTGTGTATTTTGTATTTTATAGACCTATTTGTATTTATTGTACGTTTATCTGCACTGTATTGTATTGTTTTTCACTTTGTGTTCTGTGTTGCACCGTGGTCCTGGAGGAACGCTGTTTCATTTCAATATATATCTGAAATGACAATAAAACCACTCTGACTGACATTTCACATTGACCATCCCAGTGGTTCTGCTGCCTCTTGACAAAGCACCATCCAAAGTATGATACCTCACAACGGTCATGACTCCAACAACTACCACAATGCACCCTATGCTTTTAGTTCCTCCCAGCAGAGAAGCCCATTAAGTGTCATCACTGTTCATTCTGACTTCCAAGCCTGGAGTAAGGAGAACTCCTGATCCTGATGCCTGATGACCACTTCCAAATGCTTGTGATGTGTCCCAATGCATGGTTGCCATGGCAAAGCATTACTGTTAGTGTGCAGCTTCCCAGCTGTATTTTATGAAAAACTGGAAGGCAGCAGCACAGGAATGCTTGGGGAAATGGCATGACAATAAGATAGATACTTCAAATACTTAAATGATCTAGAAAGCTAAAGCACCAGAGCCCTGCAAGCTAGCCCAGCTTATCATAACCATCTAGTTAAAAAAAGAACTAAAGCTGCGGAATATTATGATTTTAGTCCTAACAATAAATAATTGGTCAGAAAATGAAGAAAAGACAAACGTGCACTTCTGAGACCTGTGCCACCATTTGCTTGTCACTGAAATGTTGGGGTGGGCGGGAATGGGGCTGCTGGAAACAGAGAAACTTACATACATAGTCTTCTTGGATACAAAGATAAAATTTTTGAAATATTGAAATATTGTATAGGAAACACAAACTAAGATGTCTGGGTGTTCAAAATCTTCCAAAATACTGTAACTTCTGTCTTTTTTTTCTTAAAAAAAATATTTGTTAGTAATCTGCCACACCTGATGCAGCCCATTACAAGTCTTGTCAGCCCTGAGATAAACAAGTGAAAAAATCTGCTCTGGTCATCAACAGGCAATTGCAGATCCATATTTTGCTATCAGCTATTAAGAGAAACCTAAGAGAAATTGTCAATGCTTAAAAAACAACAAGTAAAAGTAAGTATCTGCAATGCCCAAAAACCGACTGCTGAAATTTGCAATTCTCAAAACCAGAAGAAAAGCCTTCAAAAACTGTCAGCAGAATTTATGACATTAGAAAACAAGACTTTCAAGAAGAAAATATAAACAGAATGATGTGTAATGCAGGTATTGTGTCTAGAAGTGTTAAGAACTACAATACCATCCTAAAAAGCCCATCAAGGACAGGACAAGTTTCTCGTAAACTATGTAAATTATACTTATGTGGACTGACGAATCACAGTTTAATTTCCATGGTAATTTGCATGTCTTCGAAAATCAGGTGAGAAAAACAGCACTAACATGGACTGCTGTCATCACAACACGGAAGGCCCGTGCCGATCCACAAGTGGTGCTGTGCTTCTGATTAGGGCCATTCAAGTGGCTGGCAATGGAGTGTTTCTATGCTGGCCCGTCATTGAGGAAATGCTATGTATTGCCATCATCAGGGTGTCATCATCGCACAATCATCGCTGAGTTGATGGACATCACCATCAAGCACCTCATCACTGCCATGGCATTGAAGGATGGTACTAGGCAGCGGTTGCTGCATGCTGTCGACAAACTGCCACTGTACATCACTATCATCTCACGCTGGCCATCTTCCAACCCCTGTTGGCAATTGGGCCCCATGTGGAAGTGCTGGCCAGGTGTAGCACTATGTCTCTAGCACCTGGTGAGCTGTTTCTTCGGTGGTGGTGCTGGCATAGCTATTCTTCTTCTAGCCTAGACAATCTTTTCCAAGAGGTTTCCCAGCTGCCTCATCAACCACAATGCATCATTTTATGCCATTCACCAAGTGTACCACAGAAGAAGCAACAATACAGGAAATGTACTTATTGCTTAGCTGAGATTGGGGAGAATGGTGCACTACTGTAGATAAGAAACCCTGTGAGGTAGCCTACATAAAATCACTGAAAATGTAGGTAAATCTATGTACATGATATAATGCGAAACATTACACCAGAAAATGATAACAAAATAAAACCAGAAAATAAGGAACTGCAATCCATATAATTGCAATCATAAAAATGTTATGCCCTCACTTGTGTAATTGCTGCTGCAATACTCATGTTAACTTATATGTTGTGATTTGACCTCAGTGTTTGCATTTTCAATATAAAACAATCAAAGTCCAGTTCATTCTATGGTTCATTAATTCTATAATCAAGAACCATATAAAAATGAAATTAATATTAACATATACTGTATATTTGTGCTGGGAAGTATGCCCTAACTTTTGTATTATTTGTTTCTGGTGGCTCCACTTTATAATCAGTGTTTATTTGTTGTTAAACAAATGTTAAACGGATAAACCTTATTGTTTTTTGCGAATATTCACTCATTTTTAATTTGACGTCTGCGACATGTTCCAAAATAGTCAATTTTTCAACAATTTTTCAACTATTTCAACAAAATAGTCAAAAGTTCAACTTTTCAACATTGGAATTGGGGTTGTATATACAGTAGGTCTGTAGCTTAAACAATATTTATATTGCAACCGGTAACATATTAAGAACATCACTTGAAAAAGAGGCGTGCCTTTCTCTGACTGAAGTATTTATGTGTTTCAATCACTGCTTTGAATCCATCTCTCTTAACTGGACTGTTACTTCATTCATGATGTCATCTCACCTTTTGCTTTTCCTCTCGATTGCATTTAGAAAATCCTTATTCAAGTGATGTCTGACCTTTTGACATCACTGTTTCACAGGTGCTACTGGAAGATGGCATCAAATCTGATGACTGTATTCGCATACACACTTGGTATTCCAGCTCGTTGTCTGCTGATTAAATTCAGTAAGTTGCTAGTGTTGCCATCAGAAGCTTGACAATATACAGCATCTTACTGGATTTTTGTAAAAGTAAAAAACTTTAACCATATGACCACTGCAGCGAAAACTCCTTTCTTGGGCACAAGAAATGCATGGTCTCACTTCCTTTGTCCTCCATCTCCGTTTTTGTTCCTTAATCTACCATGCTGTTAACAAATTGTTATGATATCTGGTTAGCTAGTTGTACCCAGTATGACGCTTGGCGAAACCATTGTACATAGTGTTCTGTAGAGCTTCTGGTGGCAAATAATATGATATACAAGTATGTGCTGTTTAATGATCACTTCACGGTCTATGAAACAGGTTGACATTGCCATAGCCACACAGTCTTTTATGCTACTGTAATGCCAATATAAAGGATATCATCACAAGAAAACTGTGTGAAAAACATATGTAAATGCACCAGAGATACCACTAAAAACCTTCAAAAAAATTGAAGGTGTTATATTGTTATACACATGCTAAACCTGTACTAATTTATGGAAATTCTTAAGTAATTCTTTAAAAAATGCAGTAATGTATTAGTACAACCCTTTCTAGGGAAATGCTGTAACACTTACAAGGATGGTATGCTGGACCTGGAACTTTTGTTTGATGTAAGCCAAAGCTATACTGACAGACAGTATAACAACATGGAAGATCCGCCAAATGAAACAGAGAGTCAAATAGTGAAGAATGCTATATATGTGAAGTATAATGTGAAGTAGTTTATATAGTTATAGGTTAGAGAGAATGTATATGTTGTTTTTTATGGGGCGTAAACAAAGCAGTACGACTTTCTGTATGATCAAGGCAAAGTTAAAGAGTTTATTATCATTTGCACAGATTTTCTTGTACAATTAAATTATTTATTTGCCCTCACCAAAAATGCCAATAGAAAATAAAAAAATATACAGTAATGCAAGAAAAACTTAAGATATTAAAATTACCACCATATATAACGATTATAATATAAGATATTATAATTATTACTAGTAGGATCATGACTATTATGTGCAATTGTTAAATTATAGATATACACTAGAGGACATAAGTGAACATGTGCTGTACTAAAGGGACAGTGGCATGTAAACCTGTAGACAGTAAAGTGCAGGATTATTTCTGAGGTAGATTCAAGAGACAGATGGCAGTGGGAAAGACAGGCACACTTACACTTACAAACACCATTTACAGCTTGTTACAAATAACTGCTTGAAGGATGGTTTGCTATTATAATTTATTTTCATTGTTAACACCTCGATCATTAAAATATACAGATGTTGATAGGATTGACATTAAATGGTAAATACAAGCTATTGGCTGCCTATTGAAGCGTAACAGTTGTTGTTTCTGCTATGCTACTGTTTGGAAGTATATGAAGAATTCATACTATATGGGAAATTCAATGGATGAACCAGTATACTGCATAGCATTAATGTATTAAAATGATTATTCTAAAGTGAAAACATAATAATCCACAAAACTGTAAAAGAATGATTGGATGTCCATATTCCTTAGAAAAAAATGAATAGAACATACTCAACGTTAATGTTTGACCTTGGATTGCAGATACTTTATTATTATCATTAAAAAGTCATGCCAGTTGTTGAAAACAAGCAAGCACTAGGTGTGGTAACCACAGCTGTACGAATACAACACACACACACTTTACCACAAAGTTCTCAGCATGGCTATATATTCAGGTGTGCTCAGAGACTGTGTGTGGCCTGTAATCCCGGCGTGAGCTCTATACTATCTGTGCGGTGTGAGATGCAGGAATCAAGCATATGTTTGCCCAGAGACCTTCAGCTCTCTCTGTGGGTTTGCCTATCTTTTACTCACCAGTACCACACCGTGTGTGCTTCCTAAAAGCTTCGAAATCATATATAACTTCATACACAGGGACACAGACAGAGCTTCAGGAAATGTTGAACTCTATGGAATTAATTGTATATATTACTTATTTTTTTATTTGGTCTGATTTGGCCTTCATTTAATTCCTAGTACACATAAACAATTGTACAGTTTCTTCACTAATGATTTGCTAATTGTGCTTTTACTCAATAACTGGTAGAATCTCTCACAGGAACAATCCATAGCATTTCCGTATCTGTTGATTAGACCTACACAATTGTAAGAGAATTTTTGAGAATTATGGAATTTCCTGCATGAACAGCCCTATTCAAGTCATGCATTTAAGGTGGATTAAGATATGGACTTATAGTGCTCATAGTTTTGAACCATTTAGTTTTTGATTCACATTTTGGGTCATTAAATAATTAGATAAATAATAATATAAGCACAATCCAGTTTCTACTTTCACTCAGTTTTCTTTAGGTATAATGTGAATTTATGTTTGCTTTTTTACTAGGTAAATCCCATTTCATTCAGCTAAGTTACAATACTTACGCAACAAACACTGAGTGCTTATTTGTTTTTCATTAGTTCTGTTAAATGTTTTCTATTTTCATGGTTTTGACATCTTAGATGGTATACTGAGATGTTTTCTTTTATGATCTATTGCAAGCGGTGCAAACTCCATAGGCCGTGGTAACAGCCCAAAACCACAATACTCCGAACACCATGCTTCACAGTTGAAATGATGGTTTCCAGTACACTTGTTGCCACATCAATACACAGAACATTATTCCAAATCTACTGTAGAACATTTGTGAGCTTTATTTTCTGTTACCCATGGGTTATTATACTTACCATTGCATATGAATGTCTGTTTAATCTTTGCAGGATGCTTACTCCTGAGAAAGTAGCAATAATGCTGTATAATGCTTATCTTGTTGTGGCTTAATGAACACTCAGGTCTCATCTGCTTTTAATGATTTTCCAGCTTCATGCATCTCTACAGTTTTAATATAATATGATTGTGTCATGGTTTAGTATGTTTTTTCTACTAAAGAGCAGCCTCGGAATTGATTTAACTGTACACCTGCAATCTCCCGAGGATTTTCTACTTTGATAAATCAGTGTGTTCAATAAAGGTATGAAGAATACACTTGCTTGGTCTAAATAATTACTGTTATGACATGGATTGAGGTGACACTGTATATGTATTACATTTAGCTGCTCAGCAGATGCCCTTATCCAGAGTGACTGTCTGACTGTCTGTCTGGCTCTCAAAATGACTCATTTTCACTCCACCACTGTCAATTTGCTGTCAGGGTTTACTGATACTAATATATAATTCATAATATGTGTCCTGTGGTATCTGGCACCAAGACATTAGCAGCAGACCCTTCAAGACCAGTAAGGTGTAAGATGGGGCATCGATTGTACTTGTCTGTCTGTCACATCCCACAGAGATCTGGGAAATTTGGAAGCAAAGTTCCTCAAACAATTCCTAAATAACTTTGGTAGTGTGGAAAGGTGGATTACCTTGATGAAAGAGGCAATGGTTATGGAAGGCACAAACACACACACACACACACACACACACACACACACAATACAGTGGATGGATGGCTCATATACACATATATCCAAAAATCGGTAGCAAGTCTAACCATTTAACCCCAATGTTTGGCCTTTAAATGACAACATTAAATAATAGTATTAGTAGTAATATTTTTATTCCGCTTCTTTTTCTTTACTGCTACTGATAATGACATATGTAATGCATATACCCACTTTCCTTATCTTACATTTTCCACTAAGTAAATAAATGTGTGCCTCTGCAGACATCGCCAATGTGGTCTGCATTATTAAAAACACTTTTCCTAAAATGCTTGTGCGGCATTTCATTTTTACCACCCTACTCAAAATATCCTAGTGGGGGAGCAAGGCATAAAAATCAGTATCGCAAATTTATATTTAACCTGCAACTGTCAATTGTCAGGGTTTATGGCAACACATCAGAATTCCAAAGCAAGCTTATAGTATTATACATATCATAACAATGCAGATATATAGTTGTAACACCATATCTGGAGATCTTATCATTCAGATGGTAAAAAAATGCACACTGGATCTGCATACACATCTGCCTCACAGGTATGAATATACCCAGACATCCAAAAGCAGTTTTGTGATTATCCACTGTTTACTTTCAAATAATGAATTGAGAACACATTTTTGGTGTAATGAACAATGATAGTAACAAACCATTTTACATTAAGTTACATTATAATATTATATAATATATTATATTATATTATTATTATACATAATAATAATAATAATAATAATAATAATAATAATAATAATAATAATTTAACATTAATTTGCAAAAATGTAATAAACTGTTTTGGTAATAAATACCATCATAAACGTGAAAACATTATACAAATAACACTTTACAGAAAATTCCAAGAAATAAGTTGCATCAAGTCCATCAGTACATCCGGTCTAGATGGTTAAATAAACTAGATTCTACTGATAATTTGCTTGTTCATAGTTTTAACAAAACATAGTAACCTTTCAAGATCTTCCCTATAAGTTAGTTGTGTGTATACATATGCCTAATATTGCCTCTCAGCACATTCACTCAGCTTAATCTAATACAAAGATGTACAAATGGATTTTGTAGTTCAGCGGCTGGGCCAATGAACACTATTGTAATATTGTTTATATGGACACTGATGGTAATATGAGCAGATCAAATCTGATTTAATCCACCAGCTACACCTTATACAATTTATCCATGCCCAGAAGAAAAGCTCAAAAGCTTTGGTTTTAAAAAGAAAATGCTGGTCACCGAGCTGGGATCTTCAAAAGAATATGTATTGTATTTTAAAATAGAGAAACCTATTTCCAAGAAAATTATTAAAGCCTACAGGACAGAACATACAATAGTGCAATCGGGTGATGACCATGGAACAGAAATGCTGCAGTAGTGTTTTCATGACACATCATAGTTAAACTAACAAAGCTATTTAAACTGTTATGCCACAATAAAACACGAAAAGTACATTTGATAGCTTTATGCTGTTATTTAACTTAACATAATTTTATTTTTTACAGTGTTTTCTATGTTGAATTTAAAAAATCCAAATATTTGGCACAAGCCATATATCCAAGAAAACACTGAATTATTATTATCTATTATATATTATTATTATTATATTAATAATATATAAAATGAAAAGATATTTTTTCTATGTAAAATGAATATGTCCGGATAAATCATCCATTAAATATTATGTATAAACACAGTTAACACAGATACATACAAACTGTTAAAGATTCTAGTGCTCCATATCACTCACCCCATATTCATGACGTGATCTTTTTTGGAAAGTTTGTAGCTGTAATAGGTTTGCCACAACCCACTTCCTTTGAAGTATGGATTAAGCAATAACATGTAATGTTTCTTGTATGCCAGACTAAATATGCCCACTTTCAGGATGAATTGGAGAAAACATGTGCCTAAATTTCATTGATCATCTGCTATTGTATGCGATGCAGTAGTTTAACCAGATTTGTTATATGTTATGAGATGCATTCAGTATTACATGTACGGAAATTAGCTAAATGTTTATACATTAATTCTTAACAATAATAATATTGGTAGATGTATTCAATAATAAAATAATGTATGGTGCAAAAAAATAAATAAATAAATAAATATATA
>JAUZST010008763.1:0-13385 GCA_034779995.1 Parotocinclus haroldoi
TCTCTCTCTCTCTCTCTCTCTCTCTCTCTCTCTCTCTCTCTCTCTCTCTCTCTCTCTGTCTGTCTCTCTCTCTGTCTCTCCCTCTCTCTCTCTCTCTTTCCCTCTCTCTCTCTGTCTCTCTGTCTCACTCTCTCTGTCTCTCTCTCTCTCTCTCTGTCTTTCTCTCTCGTACATCATGTTCTTGTGACACTTGAGATGACAGTCATTTACAATTACAGCAGGAGACAATTAATCTGTTTCCATGGTGTCCGTGAAAACACTGATGTCCACTTCACAATGCCATTTCACTTCAGCTTAAGCCTAGCCCCACAGCATGGGTCTGATATAGAGAATGAAATCAATACCCAATCAAACAAACCCATTCCCACATGCACCCTGAGCATGCAGCATACTGGACAGCGATACAGTCAGCATTAACACTCACCCCCTCGCTGCTCGCAGGGCTCTGAACCTGCAGAAGGACACACAGTGAACACAATCAATTCATTCTGTCCTCAATCAGTCAATACATGATATATTTTTTTCAGCACAGCCCATTATGCTAGGAAACATATTAAAAATGGCACATCATTCTTTTCCTGTTGAACGGTCAGTGGTCATAAACAGTACATATGACGAAATATAAACTATATTGTATTTAAAGTCTTATTGAACTTAGTTGTGTGAAAAAAACACACAAATAATATTTTTTAGTATGAATGTTAGTCTGGCTCCTCTTGTAAGATAAAATATAGACTACATTAAAATTTAGACAATAGGCACTCATTAGTCTTGGCCCTTACAAACTTTGCTATTGCATCAAATCAATATATAATCAGGGCTAAACGTTAATGAAACCATTTTTTTCTGACATTCACCAACAGCACTCAATTTAGTAGGTCACTATTTGACAATCACTCACTACTAGGTAAAACACTAAAATCTGCAATTTAATAAGAAAAAAGAGCTTGTATTTTAGATGGAGGGTTAAAGTTAGGCGGTTGGATTGTATCAGTTAACCCTCTGAATCGCTAAAGTACTGTTGTCTTAGATTTGGAAAGTTTGAAAATAGTAATATTACTTTAAGCTTAATGGCAAATGCAATTTTAGAGGATGATATAGTACCTGGATATTAAAGGTGCTACCTCTGTGTGCTTATTCATATATATATATTTAGCTAACACTGTGAACAACAGTAACGAGAGAACAAATGAATTGTTCATTTATGTGTTTTGCAACTTTTTAATAACTGAAATTGTTATTTACCTACCTGTGAAAATGCACAATTGTTTACAATCGGTCAAGTATTAGAATTAGTGTTAGTGTTAATTTTACCTAACTAAAAATGTGGCTGTATTAGATTTTTGACATTTAAAGAAATACCTGAAAATCTCCAACGCCAGATCCCATTTTTGTGGTTTTGTGAAAGATATGATCGAGATTATTAAAAGACTAAAATTGCATAAATACTAGATACAGCCTAACGAACAGTAACATCACCATTTATAATGTACTAATTACACATCAGCTTAGCATAACAGATGTATATTAGGATTCACTCACAATGGTGTCTGTTTCATATCAAGCACTGCTGGGGTGATTAAGCATGAGACTTTTGATAGGTTTGTCTTCTATTAAAAGAATAGAGCTAATACAGCAACTACTGGAATGAAACTCCTGTGCAGCAGTGATAAATAAGTGCTAAAGTGCTTTATTATCAGCCCATAGCAATGCCTATGCTGTCCACATATCAGTGCTCAATGCTGTGTGTACCACATTCCAAAGAAATGTACTAGGTCAGTTTATTCTCTAAATTGTCCCAGTGTGAGTGTGTGAATGACGTACTGGCTCCGTGTCCAGGATTGGTTTCTGACTTGTGTTGTATTCTGCAGATTAGGCCCTGGCAACCCTCGACCCTGAATTAGATAAAGCGAGCATGGGTCAGTGTTGTCTAGGAGAAACACTGAGAGATACTAAGGAGAGCTCTTCTGTTATTTTATATTCCTTTAGGTGGCAGGAGGACCTGTGGGCATGTAAATTTAAAAAAGTAATTAATACTTTTAGATCTGTTATTGTTAATGAAAACAAAATTCTAATCATGGCACTAAGACTATCTTAGGATTTGTTATTCTACTTATACATATGTTATTTATTAATATAAAATTGAATGTCCAGAGAACTTTGTCTTCTTAAGGCTTCCAGATAAATCTGACGAATTTAATTCGAACTTTCATCTTGGATGAAATGGCCACAGCCAGTGTCAGTACCATGTGTCAGCATACCACCAGTAATGTGTGCAAAATCTTAAACCAGAAAAACAACGAATCATAGTAAAATCCTAACATCAATAATAATCCTTTTCTCACCTTTTTGTATTATTGATACAAAAGAAAGACTGCCTGGTCATGATTATGTTTTACCATACAATGTTACAGCAGCACTGAGGACACAATCTGCAGTTAATGTCCAAAGTAGTTTTAAAAAAACTTTACTTTTCTACTTGCGTTTTGATTATATTCACCAAGACAATACTTTCAGGATTTTCTCACGACTTCCGTACTCAAATTTCTCTTCAAAAACATTCGTCGTTTTCTGGAATGATTTAGAACGCTGCATTGTTTGAGGATGAAGGCCTTTTTGTATTAGCATTTCACTGAGCCATGTGTCCCAGTCACTGAGAAGAAGTCACTCTGTTTTTGTATGGATTTTGGTATTTTCTAAATGTTGCCATCTGATACAGACTTTATGGGGACTTTGCTTGTTCAAAGACCCTGTGGTTCACTTACTTATTTTCCAAACTTAGTCCAATTCAGGGGTGGGGGTAGGAGGGGGTGGTTAACTGACAGGGTAGCAGGTAGGAAGCGGCTATAGACAGGGTGGCTATGGGCACAGGCACACCAGTTGCAGCTGGTGGATTTTAAAACAAGGGAAGCACAAAAAATTGGCATGGCATACATTTCGGTTTTCACAAAGTTTGTTGAATCAGTTTTATGGTGACAATTTGTTTTAAATCTATATTGTGAAGAGTGATCAAATGAATTGCAATTAATTGCAAGGTCATTCCCTGCCATGTAAATAACCTCATCACAAAAAATACTGTATTCCAGCCACTGCACCTCAGCCCTACAAAATAGCCTACTATCAATTTCACTGATGTTCTTAGCTCAGGAAAAAATCTTAATGAGGACACGCCAGCTGATATCACTCTGTCATGCTGAAATTTGGGGTCCATGGTCAGGAAACTCCCCAGATCACAATTGCAATTGAGAACCTATGGTCAGTCCTTAAAAAGATGGTAGACAAACCAAAACACAGAAACTGTGATCAACTCTAGCCACTGGTTAGGCAAAAATGGGTTGCCATCATTCAAGATTTTGCTCAGAAGCTGATATCCAGTATGCCGAGTCTAAAAAAGAAGTGTCAACACTTTAAATATAAAGTCTTTGCTTAAACTGCATGTATTTTCCAATAAAAAGTTTTTAAAAAGTATGGGATGCTTATAAATGGACTTTATTATACCAAATAAACCAAATAATGCCAAAAGGTTCTAAAAACCTGATTGAGCAAACATTGTGAAAATACACTACTGTACACATATGTCCATTTCATTTTACTGACCAGCCTTAGAAATGTGCTCCTATATTCATCCAGTGGAGCTACAGAGAGTTAGATTTAGGTTAGTTATCTTTGTAAATTGTAAATCTTGCATATAATTTTTAAGCCTCTGGTATGCAAGTATTCTAAAGAGACATAAAACACACCCTCCCTTCTCTACATTCACTGCCAACACACGCATAGACATCCAGAGATGCATGTACTTCAATGAGGGTCTCATAGCTCTCAGAGGCTTTAAAGAAAATTCTACAGGCGAGTTGTAACAGTAACTAATAACATAGACACATGTACATTTAAATGATATTGTAAACACTCACTCACACTCAACACTTTCTGGTTTCCAGTTGACCTAATATCTATCCACACACATATGTGAATAGATATAGGACTAGATGCCACCAATTTAATCTTTTATCATGTGTTAAATTTAGATATTACATTAAATAACTATTGCATATTTTATGGACCAGTGGTAACATCATATTGCTGAACATAAACTGTATACCTTATTTCAGCGGTTTGAAGGCAGAAACCAGATGATTAAACAAGTGGAATTTGGTGTAGTTGCTGAAACATGAATCCACAGCCACACTAGCCCTTTGTGGAAGGCTTTCTCTTCCAGTAGTTTGGAGCAATTAATGGTAAGATTTTAAAAAATGGAGTATGACCACATAGCTGAAATACAAGCAATCTCCTCCTGCCAAAAAAAGCAATGAAACCCCATACCTTCTAAAAACCAACCCCTCTATGCAAATGAATACAAGCATGAAGGCTGTCTTTGTAAGTGGTACCCAGATATTAAAACTCTTCTCATTCTTCTGGTTGTTTAATAGCTTGTTCTTAGAAACACGTCTTCATTCAGCACTTAAGTGAAAGTTTGCAATGATGTTGTGTTTCTTTATTTTTAACGTAACAATGAGCTACTGACAAATTTCGCTGTCCAACCTCACAGTCATGTTCCAAAAAATCTAGCAGAACCTTCTCTGAATAGTAAATGCTGGTGTATCAGCTAATGGTGGACCAATTCCATACTAATACTGTACATGATTTTTAATCATAAGCACAGACACAGCCATTGTGGCTTTCAATAAGAAACAAAAGCGTGAATATCAAATGCATCTGGGAGACACAAGACAAAAGGCAATGATATCCCACACCCTGTGCAGTAACGCTTCTCTTTATATACAGGCCTGGGCAGAAAAAGAAATGGGCCAAAGCCAAAACAAATTACAAATTTCAATGGTCTCAATATCAAATGATTAGTATTGGAATTAGAAAGAAAAAAGCAAATAATTAAAGTAACTTAGAATGGCATAGCCTTTTAAAACATAAACCTGATGGACTTTGAATCTTCTACATACAAAACCTGAATTCGACAACAGTTCTGGTAATTATATTTCTTGAACTAGTCTTATTCCGTAGTTTTATAGTTTTATTCTGGGGGTTTTGAATTCTACTGAGAGTCTTGAATATTTTTATCTGTCTTTGGGGATTGTACATTTTATCATTGTAATCTATGCTGTACAAAATTATATGTATATGTATATATATCTTGATCTCTTTAGATATCTGTCATTTCTGGTTCTGTTTCATACTTCTGATGGGTTGTATCTGGTGTGGGAGATTAGCAACTAATAATTAAACTTTTCATGATTTTATGTTTGTATACAAGAAGACTAAAGACTGTGTCAGTGAATTACATTGCATTGTCAGTAGTTTAATGCCCAAATGAGTAGTGATGAGCAACTGGTTGCAAGAATTGGAGTTCTTAGTTCTTTCTATTTTTTTACCAATTATTTTACTATTACATGCATAGCATTTAGGTTTGGCTTCCTTCTTTGCCCAGAGTAGACAACTGGAACAGTTGTATGGGGACTAGCCATAAAACAATGTGCAGGGCCAAATCAAGCCCCAGAGTAACATGTTTTTGTGCCTATAATGTTTTAGATATATCCCAAAAACCAAGGGTTGGGACAGTGTGTAAAATGTTAATTTAAAAAGGTCATGTTCCTTACATTCTTACAGCTTTATTTTATATGTTGATCTAAGTTCATTCCTGCTTTTGATGCCCTGCAACACCTTCCAAGAAAAGTCTGGATGGGGTAAACGAAGGCTATTAATGAGGTGGAACTAAAAACTAAATAATGATGTGATTTCAAACAGATGCAGGTTAATGGTATCATGATTTCGTACAAAATCAGTACCCACTAGCTTTGAGAACATAATCTTCTGTCAACAAATGTGTGATAAAATTATTGAAATGTTTAAAAATAATGTTCATTAAAGAAAGATTTGAAGAAATGTACATAATACGATTAAATGATTCAATTAATTTGGTGGAATTTTAGTGTGTGAAGGGAAAGGGCACCTAAACTGCAGAGGTGTGATCTTTGTTCCCTCAGACAGGACTGAATAAATACCTGTCATTCAGCCAAAGCTGATATATCCACATGGGCAAGGGATTACTTTGACTTACTTTGGTAAAGCACTACGAAGTTAGTTGTGTAAAGCACTACGGAGTTACATTCAAAAATGCCACTTAAAACTTTGCTGTGCCAAAAACATAGCCATATGGTAACCATGTCCAGAATCAGCATTGACTTCTATAGGCATCTATGGTAGACCATCACACTGTGGAAACATATTGCGATAAGGCTAATCTTTATATTAAAACTTTTTCATTTTGGAAGAAATGAACACTATGCTTTGGACCAAAGATGAAAAGGATGATCCAGACTGTTAGCGAAAAAGACGCTACATGTACTGGACTGTCCCGCCTGCAACAGAGATCCCCAATAGAAAATGTGTGTAGAATTTTGTCACTTGCCATCCTCTGTGCCAAAATGTATTTTAATTGTTATGAGAAGGGCTGGCAACATAACAAATTGTTAAATGCTATACTGCCCCATTTTTGGAGTGCATTGCAGGTCTAAAATGTAGAAAATGATGTGTATTAACAAACGAAATGAAGCTGACCAGACAAAGCTGTGAAAATACAAAAAGCAAACGCTTTCCACGTCGACTTTATACCTGTTCCATAAGGAGGCTAGAGTGGGCGGGGCTAAGCATCTCCAGTTTAAAAACCTCACGAAATCGGAGCGTGTGGGATTTGACCCCTCTGGTTTCAGAGCATCATATTATGACTGAATGTTTCCTCGTTTTCGGAAAATAAGCACAAAACGAGTTGCAGTATGCGACTCCAAGCGAAATCCAGCCCAAACTGGAGACCGGGTTGCCATTTAATCGAGACACTTGTATTAAGGATGTAATCCATTTACAAAGCCTTTATGTCTTAAATTCCTCGGAAAATGAACACAGATCCATATATAACCATATAATAGCAAAAACGACTGAATATAGTGGAAGCACTATGTGTGGCACGTTTGTCTTGGTCAATGAGAATCGAAAGGCTGTCTTTTGTTCGAGGAGGGCTGAGTGATGGCTTCCGCACCTTCGTGCGTACAGAAGAGGTTCACGTTAACTGAACCGATTTCAAATCGAGACCAGAAAAGCAACACATTGTATAGGGTTCCATTATTATGTGTTATTGCTAGGTCTGTGGAAACCGCACGTCAGCTGGAGGTGGAACGTGACTGAAAATGTGTGAACGTGTCTTCTTACCGGAGGAAGAAGAGGCTCCATTTGCGCTCCTTGGTCTTTCATGTCCATTATTCGCCTCTCTGAGCACGACCCACTATATATATTCAGAGTTTCAGAATATTCTGGAATGGAAGAGATGTGCCCACTGAGATGGCTTAGCGGCTTCTCGTCGAAACCACTGGCTTGCCGTCGACACTACACACAGAGCGCTTTTCCCCGCTAGCGTACTCCGTGACTCCTTTCGCATGTCATTTGCGCTCGCATGACGCAGCCGGGCAGCACGTGTTATCATACCGATACCCTACAATGGAGCAAGCGCAGATAACGGTGGATGAACGTTTAAAAACATGTAGAACGTTTAAACTGTGCAGACGTACGGCTCAACAGTTCAAACAGATGGCAATGATTAAAAAGTAAACAACATTCATTTCTATATTGACCAGTCATTAGACAGGGACGCTGGCAGTTATGCTGGTAACCTGTATGGAATACTGGCTTGAGAGGTATGACGGTGACCGACATGGAATGTAACAAATATGCATGTCACTAGTATGGGATGATGGTATGGTGGATTTAACGGTCACCAATATGGGAGTGTGGTGTGGTGGATATGATGGTCACTAGTGGGACCGTGGTGGCCTACTGGTTTAGGTTCCATCCAATGGATGAGAGGACCTAAAACGGGTTCAAATCCCACCTGTGGCAGGAGGACACCACTGGGTCATTGATACTCTTAATCCACAACTGCTTGCTTGTTGGTATGAGTTGTTAGTTGCTCTAAATAAAGTGTGTTGGCTAGCAGAGTAAGATGCTACATGGTGATTATGATCTTCATTGTGATAGTCACTAGTATGATATGATGAGTATGATGGTCAGTAGTATGGAATAGGTGTGACTGACGGTCATCAGTATGGGATGCTGGTATGATGGATAAGATATTCTCCTGTTTAGAATGCTGGTGGTGTCAATGTGATAGTATGGGATGTTGGTATGGTCAGTATGAGGGTCACCAGCATGGAATTCTGGTATGACATGGGGTTCTCGTACAGTGAGAATGCTGGTCACAAGCCACCAGTATGGGATGCTGGTATTGAGGATATGAGTATGGCCAATATGGGATGTTGATATAGTGAGTATGATGGTCACCAGTATGGGGTCCAGGTATGGTAAGTGTGAGAGAAACTAGTATTGGATGCTGGTATGGTGAGTTTGATGGTCACCAGTATGGGATGCGTGCGTGAGTATGATGGGTGTTGGTATGGTGATTATGATTGTTAACAATATGAGGAATTCTGGTATGACAAGTATGATTGTGATGAGTATGGGATGTTTGTACGGTGAGTATGTTGGTCACCAGTCACCCATATGGGATACTGGTATTGAGTGTATGATGGTCACCAGAATGGAATTTTGGTATGACAAGTATGATTGTAACCAGTATGGGATGCTGACATGGTGAATTTGATGGTCATCAGCATGGAATGCTGGTATGGCGAATCTGATGGTAACCAATTTGGGATTCTGATATGATAAGTATAATGGTCATCAGTATGGTGATTATCAGTAAGATATGATCTTCTCCTGTTGGTATGTTCGTATTGTCACCAGTATGGGATACTGCTATGGTGAGTATGCTGATCATCAGTATGAGGTGCTAGTATGGTGGGAAAGATGGGTATGATGCCTTCATAACAATTGTGCTGGTAAGATGTTGGTATAACTTGTGTAATCTTCACCAGTATGGAATTCTGGTATTGTAAGCGTGATAGTCGCCAATATGGGATACTGCTAAAGTGAATATGATGGTCACCAGTATACGATGCTGGCTTGAGAGGTATGATGGATGTTGATATGCTGAGTATTTTTCCACCACTGTGTAATTCTGATATGGTGAGTATCTTAAATCTGTATGCATTTTGCTTTTTAAACAGCAAGACTATGCTTGTTGCCTATCAACAATTCTTATGCTGGTAAACCAGAAAGACCAATCAGATAAACCCTCCGAACTAGCTCAACCAACACCAACCAGCATAAACCAGCTTGTACTAGAAACCTGTCTCTACTTTTTTCAACAGGGTTTTTGCTGAAACTTGGAAATATATATATATAAAACCCTCATTATGCAGACGCACTCTTTGTCAGACAAGTTTTTGCCACCCAAGACCAGTATACACATTTCACAACTGCACTCAACTGGATCACTAGAGGGGCAATATCACGGGGTTTTAATAATATTAGATAGTAGTTGGATAGGGTAGTTGGAACTTGGCATGTTGGTCAATAATTTAGCAAGGGCATATGATTCCAATGTTCCGTATTGACCCAAATTATGAACCTGATTTTTTTTGGCCCTACATTACAATACAGTGTATAAGTCACCAAATGCAGCATGTGTGGTGCATTTTTCCGTATTGCTATTTGTAATTTGGGGAAAGAAAAT
Organism: Parotocinclus haroldoi; assembly: GCA_034779995.1. Lineage (NCBI taxonomy): Eukaryota > Metazoa > Chordata > Actinopteri > Siluriformes > Loricariidae > Parotocinclus > Parotocinclus haroldoi. The sequence goes on from JAUZST010008763.1 coordinate 9,635, forward strand.
CTACAAAATATTTTCAAAACAGACTGCAGGTAGCCATTCCATGGCAGATTATGGTAATGGTTTAGATTGGCGCATGCAGCGAGCGAGCCAAATTTAGAGCAAACAGCGACATCTTGTGGTTACTGTGCGTCCTTACAAGGCTGTAAGCAAACGCTCGTTGGTCTCTGACATGCAGTACAGCACGTGCCAGTAAGATGGCATATGCAGTGTAAAAAAAAACAGACTGGCCAATAAAGCAAATAAGTCAAATGTAGAAATAACATCAACATGCTCATTCGATACCAGCTATATAATGCACAAAGAGCAGTGTTTATATTAGAAGCGGAATAATACAGATCTAATCAATAGTCCCAGGTTAGACAATTAGTCTTTGTTTCATAAGAAAAACATAACCCAGTAAAAAGCGTGTAAATTTCCTTGTTAAGTTTTATGTCCAAAATCAGCTTATAAACCTACCTTATCAGGGAGGTAAATTTATTATCGTCATATCTGATTAAAATTGGCCTTCCCTAATACAATTATACAACTCCATTTGCCTTAACAGTGCCAATTCAGGTAAGGAATGCTCTTGAGATCGAGTTCCTGACAATTTTAGCCATCTTTTATGCAAAAGTTTGTGATCTTTGCAGGTTGCAGGTGTGTTTCTTGGAAATTTCACATTTAATGTGTCAGCATCCAGTAGAGCTAATTCAGAGCGCTAGGTGGCAGTGAGGGACGACTGTCCTTATATTATCCTTCACTGTTGCCTTTACAGTCAATTTAGCACAGCATGTTTTAATTAGACCACATATCCAATTGAAAAAACAACCTTTTTAAAATTTTATTTCAGGACAAGTTTTATTTCACGTTTACGCACACTCAAAATTTCACAGTTCAGAAACGACCCAGTTGAAATATCCACACAATTTTAACGTCTGGTTACGCCATTAATGGTACATAGGACGGCATAACCTATAGGCTACTGGCTGACTCTGAGGGAGTTATTGATATTATGTGGACAATTTGCTGTGAAAATAAGAATCATTGGTATTCACTACTAACATGACTGTATGTTCTGATAAAGCATGTTGAGCAAGAATTTAATCACATCCATTAACCTACGATTAAGATCTCTATATAGTCTATTCAATAGGATGAAGAATTATTTATTTTTTTTTATTTGCCAAGGAAGGTGAGGGAAATCAAGACGAAACTACTTTGTCTACACATCCTATAATTTTCCACACTGTGATTAATCTAATTACATTTAGTTAGCTTACATTGTATTCTTTTAAACAGTTTAGGAACATAGTTGTTAATGATCCAGGTTGAGATTTCTACAAAACTATGGCTATAAAGCATTTTGAAAACAAATGATTTTATATGTTTTTATATCAATTCACTTATCTTAAAGACATGATACACCAGGTCCTTTCATACATCTTATATCAGGATCCTATTCTTATTTTAAACTACTTATATAGGGCACCAGTTAGCCCCTTGCAGGTGAATCTCCAACTTAGGCAATTTTCCTATTCCCGAAACATTTTGCTTACTGGGATACTGTCTATAGAACGTGTCTTGGAGAAAGACCCCACCCGTCCACCTTCTGAAACTGCTCCCTATTCACCAAAATATAGCGTGGACAATTGGGTACATTCTCACAATACATTACAGTAAGCAGTGTATAAAGCATATACACTGTTGGACAAAGAACGCCCATAATGCACTGTGGAAAACTATCTGTTATTAAAAGTTCACACACAACTCTTGATTTAAAAAAAAAAGAAAAACAGATTACCAGAATGATACATTTAGATGCAAAGCAGTAACTGTATTGGAAACAGCATTTGCATGCTGGTTTTACTGGACTGGTGTATATGTGATGATGTGTTTATGCAATCGAATTTGCCGTTGCTACTTGCTCAAAAACATACCCTACCCTCCTAAATTCTATCCTCTGAAAGAGTTTAATTGGATAGTGTTCAGGGTTTTTAAATGTAGGGAATACTGAATAGGTAACAGTTTCAGACACAGCTCTCGTGGGGCAGTACAGTGCCCCGGCCTGTACATGCCTGTACTAAGACATGCATTAAGTTGACCGATCACTCTAAATTGGCCAGTGGTAGTGTGTTGGTGTTACCTAGTCTGTTTTCGGTGGCTGTGATTGTTGTGATGGCTGTGATTATAGTCATTGATGCTGATATGACATTAAACTAATAAAATAAACAAACAGCATTTGAGAGAAACTGCTGAATGTGTTAATAAGAGGTGTCAAGCTCCTGGTACTGATGAGCTGTTTTACTCTAAGAGTCAGCGAAATCTTTGGAGAACATGAGAACACCCAAACCCTAAACAGGATAATCAGTTCAACTGGTTTCAGAACTCCTGGAGTGACTGTATATCATTTGGTCAGACATTTTAGTTGGACAGTAAAGGTAAACGTGTTTTCTCACATGAAAACAGTTGCAATGAGCCCAAGTAAGCCAGTGAGGCGGAATGTGAACCCCTGAAAACAATTTCTAGGAGAAAAAGTATTGTCTGTGACCCCCAAATTTTACTGATGTCTCAGATTGGGCTTCTGTCATTGTAGGAATGATTTTCAACCCATCGTCGCTCACTTTAAACAATGTGAGAAAAATGTAATAGTCTAATCAGAATGCGGATCCTGTGTGACCCTAGGGAAAAACCTATCTAGGATGTGTTGGACCCAGTACATGAACCTGAAAGGGGCGATAGAATTGGTAGGGTGCACTAATCATATATTCGATGACAATTTACGACCCTTTGATAACCTTGCGCTCTTGATCATCCCCATATCCTCCCAATTCCTATGTGGATAATCTGGATATTAAATTGATCAAAGCCAGAACACATGCATAGATCAGGTGTATGTGCTTTGGCCCTTTTCACCAAAGAAAAAGAGATTTGATAAAGAAAATAACATTCTTAATCTCAGATGGTCTCTTAACTTTGATAGAAACTGAAGTAGTTCAGATTCCGGGCTCCGTCCTGTGCACTCAGCAGGTCCGTTTTGAGAGGGGACAGCTCCTCAGAAACGGGTGGAGACATCCTCTTCCGTTTGGCCTGCTCAAAAATTCCAGAATCGCTCGAGTCCACTGATTTGACTGAAGACGGTGTTTCCACCCAGCCCGAGTCTAGCGCGTCCTTGTCCTTGTTCTGGTCGGCCACTTCAGGTGCTGATCCGTCTTTCTCCAAAGTTCCCTCTTCGTTGAGGTAGGGGCGTTCACAGGTCGTCTCGGAGATCCAGCTTGGCAGACCCGTTCCTCGTGACTCCCAGCCACCTTGAGCCGCGGTGTAGTTGCTGAGGCCTCGACTTGAAACCGAAGTTCCACAAGTGGTCAGCGGTTGAGTTTTGATCCCGGCGGTGGCGTAGGGCACCAGAGCAGGGAGACTGCCAGACAGATCTGAGTCGTAGGTCGTAGCCGCGAAATCTAGTCTGTTACTGTTGAACCACCTCTCCTCGGCTTGCTCCGAGCTCACTAGGCTGTTGGTGAACGGATGAGCTCTGTCTAAAGTCACCCCAGAGCCGCTGGAATAATGACTAACGAACTGATCGTGAAGGATGGAGCTGGCCGTCGGGTATCTGGCGCTGGGGATTAGCTGCTGTCGCTGAGGGTCTGCGGCAGACGGGCTCAAGCTCAGACGCTCACTGTCACAAGCTGAGTAGATGCTACACACACACACACACACACACACATACACACACACACACACACACACACACACACACACACACACACACACACAC
>JAUZST010008764.1:0-13383 GCA_034779995.1 Parotocinclus haroldoi
TTATTATTATTGATATTATTATTGTTGTTGATAGTGTAAGAAAGAATCATTTATTATTATTATTATTATTATTATTATTATTATTAATATTATTGTTATTATTATTATTGTTGTTGTTGTTGTGTTGTTATGTTATTATTATTGTTGTTATTGTTATTATTGTTAATATTATTATTAGAGGTATTACTACTACTACTGATAATAATAATAATAATAATAATAATAATAATAATAATAATAATAATAATAACAATTTTGCTATTATGTTATTATTCTTAATATTACTATTATTAGTGGTATTACTACTACTACTGATAATAATAATAATAATAATAATAATATTAATAATAGTTATTATTATTGTTGTTGTTATTATGTTATTATTATTCTGGTACAGGTTTCATGGATATAAAGAGTTTTACAACAGTTTGGGCAGCCCTGGCTAAACTACATGTTTTGTTGGTGTTGAAGTGAATGCACCCTCTTCATTGAGCACATTTTAATATAACACGTTATTACAGGTGAACCATTAACTAAGTCAGTTTAGAGTCATTGCACAATATGGCTAATAGCCGAGTATTTTGTGGTGTTGTACAGGAGAAGCAGAGGAGCACCTTCTTCTCCATCTTCTATATGTCCATTAATGCTGGCAGCCTGCTCTCCACCATCATCACACCAATTCTCAGATGTGAGTACAGAAAGAGACTGCATGCACACTTTCAATGCTGGAGTGATATCATGCCTACCTACCTGTCTCTCTCATTCTCATCTCTTCACTGCAGCTCAGGACTGTGGCATTCACGCTCAGCAGAAGTGTTATCCTTTGGCATTTGGGGTCCCTGCAGTCCTCATGGCTGTTTCTCTGAGTAAGTTCACCCCTTTGTAAGCACTTGGACTATCGTTCAGAAATGCCAAGAGGTTTTCTGAACCTGCACCTCCATTTTGTCTCCATAAAGCATCATTGTTGCACACACACACACACACACACACACAACTTATATCTGACATCGGGCTTGTTATACATACAAACTAAAGTATTTTTTAATGAAGTAACGCACATGGATGTCCTCTTCTAAACCAAAATGTAAACTCTAGACACTATTAACTATCCAGAAGTTTATTATTTTCCCAAAACAACATTTTTCTGCTTTTTAACGGTAAATGTGGCTGTTTCAAATATTATTCATAATGTATATGTTCAAACAATATGTACTATAAATTATTTGTAACATTTGAATTTCATGTTAAAAACTGAACATGTTGCTTTACTAAGTCAGTTCTTTCTTCTTTCCACAGTTGTGTTTATTTTGGGAAGTGGCATGTACTATAAACCTGAGCCCAAAGGTAACATCTTGCTGGATGTGTGCAAGTGCATTGGAGTAAGTCTCACTGTTTATTTTATTTCAAACGAAAATATGGTTTAGTTGCACAGTTCAGTAACAATTTAATATACAGTATTACTTCTGTACACAAGGGGACATTTGAACATATAATTGGATAGATTTTCATGTTTAAACATTCCATATTGTTTTCTGTTTTTTCCTCTCACTGCAGTTTGCCATTATGAACCGGTTTAGGCACCGCAGCAGTCGTTACCCCAAGAGAGAACACTGGATGGACTGGGCTAATGAAAAATATGATGTAGGTCATTAGCCATTAATGGCTGTGTGTTGGGTTATTTTGAGGGCACAGCAAATTTACATTGTTTTACAAGCTATAGACTGACAACTTTACATTGTATCAAAGTGTCATATCCTCAGTGTTGTCCCATGAAAACATACATACATATATATGTATGTATGTGTATGTATTGTTATTCTTACATGGCTTATTTCTTTGCCACGTGTATAATTCAAACTGCGCTGCAGACATTTCCTTCCGTTTAGGGAGAACCCTAGGGATTGTGCAAAAACCTTAGACCTTATTCTATTGACAGCTTCTGTTGGCTACAGTGGCAAGTCTGTATTCAAACCATACTGTGAGCTGTTGGCCAGACAGGTGTATTGTGCAGGACGTTGGTAGTAATTATAGGGAAAATAGTGTGTACAGTTTAAATGGAATGAATGAAGGGGAAATATGTGTAGCCTCTAAACCTATCTTTGTCTTCAGAAACTGTTGATTGCTCAGGTGAAGATGGTGCTGAAGGTTCTCTTCCTTTACATTCCATTGCCCATGTTCTGGGCTCTTTACGATCAGCAGGTTAGTGCACAAACAAGCACGGATGGACACACAAACACACAAACACGCACACACATAAAGGCACGTAATTGTTCATTATACTTGATGCTATTTCTCTGTGCAGAGTTCTCGCTGGACCCTCCAGGCAACCACTATGGATGGCAACTTTGTAAGTTTTAGTAGTTATTGGGGCACAAAAGAGATGATTATTAAGTAATACCTACTCAACAAGTCTCAAAAAGTCAAACGCAATCATGTGCTCAAACAACTTAATTGAACTTATAATGTAGTGGGTCAACAGTTTGCACTTGTGCTGCAACAGGAACAAAAGTTTGTTCCTTGTCACCAGTTATGTGCTGTCCTTCTCTGTGTCTGTGTCTTCTTATTGGTATTCGGGTTTCTTCCCGATGCCTAGAACATAGGCAGTAGGTGGACCGGTTAATCTAAATATACCCTAGTTATGAGTAAGTAAGTATGTACATGATGCCTTGTGCTGAGTTTGCAACTGCTCAGGGTGTATTCATTTTATATGAGGAACAGGACCGAGCTTTCAGCACAGAATTAGCAAATACATTATATTTTATCACATGGCAACCATACTAATAGATTTAGGACACTGAGCACGTTCAAATAATTGACCAAAAAATGCCAGTTTTGCAATAAAGCAATGACATTTAAACGTAAATTAGGGAACAGGATAATAAGTTGATTGACATTCTCATTCATGGTTACAACATTATTAAATATAGAGAGAACTTGCTGTTGGTCTTGATGGTTATTTGTTCCAAAACAAATTTCCTCAGAAGAGGAAATCTCTTAGGCACTCAAGCATTTGGAAAGATACCTGGACATTATGGGTAATGTAGTGCCGTAGTGAAGTCACATGGTTTGATCTGTAGTGCTGCCATGATTTTGGTGGGCACCACAACATTCTACTGGGGCACAGGCAAAGTGAAGTGGTTGCAACTAATATCAGAATAAATCAGTTATTCAAAAAACAAATGTAAATAATAATGATGTCTAAAAATGACCTGATTGATTGTGTTTCTTCTTCACAGGGTGGCTTTGTCATCCAGCCAGATCAGATGCAGGTAAGACCATCTGCTGAGAATAATATAGTGTATATGAATTATATCATGTATTATAATGTATTTACTGTAAATGATCTTGAACATACAATCTTATTTCCTGCTTACAGACAGTGAACGCCATTCTGATCCTCATAATGGTTCCCGTTGTGGATAATCTGGTCTATCCACTCATTAAGAAATGTGGCCTGAACTTCACGTGAGTGCTTCCTTCTTTGTCACGTTAATGAAAAACAAGAAAAGTGCTCGTGGTTCCAGATGTTCTCTATCTTACTCCTATAACAGGCCTTTAAAGAAGATCACCGTTGGGATGTTCTTGGCTGGCTTAGCCTTCGTGGCTGCAGCTCTGTTGCAGGTTCAGATTGATGTAAGTACTTGAATCGTTGTCCACCTTGCGTACGTGTATAGCGATTCACCGGCTGTGGGTTCTAATGGAGGTTTCTGTCACTTTTTAGAAAACCACTCCCAAATTCCCCAATCCTACTGAGTCTCAGGTCAAGCTTTTAAATTTGGAGAACAACGAACTGACTGTATCTGTAGATGGAAAACCATATGACATGTTGGCTTTCCAGGTAGGAGCGCAACACAGCTAACACGTACCTGCTCGCTGCTTTAATTACTCAGTTATCATCAAGAATGTGTTTTCCAGCACTCTTTAGAGTGAAATAGTTTGTCTATGTGAAAAGGAATCCCTTGTCTCTGTAGTCCACAGAAGACTATATTACAGTGCACGAGGAGGAAATGGCGATAGTAATTGGGGCTGCCACTCCAATTATTGTTCCCTTGCTTAAAGGGGAACGCCAAACCTTCCTGCTCAACTCATCCGGGATTCAAGGCAATGTGAGTTTTATCTCTACATTCCCATTTATGCTGCAGTTTTGTGAAATGTATTGCAAAGAGTTGAGTAGCGCCTAAGTTATTGTACTTCATTTGTTCCAGAAGGCTTGTTGAGAAACAAAAGCGACAAGTACCAAGCACATTTAGGAATAAAATAATATTAAGATGAATTAAGCTGTTCCAGACCCCGAGGAAATCTGCACTGTATAAGGCATTCTATACATTAATATTGTACAGGTGCTTCCTGATTTCCGATGGGGATATTTTCGGACAAATCCATCATAAGTTGAATGTATAATGAACCATAGAGTTCTAATATAGTCTATACTATAATATAGTATAGTGTTACAATACATAGAGTATTAATATAATGTATACTCGAGACTATTACACTATTTGTTCATTAACCTTCAGTAGTTAATTTTTTCTACACAGAATTTAGTGAGTAATGGATTAAAACATGTAAAAATGTTCATTAACCTACAGTAGTTCATTATTTCTACACAGAATTTAGTGAGTAATGGATTTAAACACATAAAAATGTTCATTAATCTATAGTAGTTCATTATTTCTACACAGAATTTAATGGGTAATGGATTAAAACATGTAAACGTTCTTTAACCTACAGTAGTTCATAATTTCTACACATAATTTAATGAGTAATGGATGAAAAGTGACATGTAAAAGCAAAACACTTACTCTACTGGTGAACTCAGGGCACTAGAATAGCATCTTTAAAAATAAAGAAAAACACAACAAACCCAGCGGAGGTCTTCACTGAGAAAGACCTGCTCTGAATCTGAATCACTGTGTACTGAATTGAGATTCATCTGAACGAGTTGTACGGCTCGGCAAATGTACCGAGTACCAATCAGTAACGAGAACTGAGACACGTTTTTCTATTCAAAATGCTTCAAGGACCAAATTCCAAGTTCCAAGGTGAAAGAGAACCGAGGTAGCACTGTAGAGCTAAAAGCTGTTGGACACCCAAAAAATACATTGTAAAACATAAATATTAGCATGAAGTTTATCTGCCCAGCCTTCGCTCATCACTTTTTACTTTCCAGTAGAATATGGAACATTGTTTTGAGTATAGGCATTGATGTTGGACAATCTGTTGACTCATAGTCGCTGCTCCGATTCATCTCAGTGGTGTCCGGCGGGGTTAAAGTTCTCTATCAATGTTGGCAAATTCCATTATGAACTTTGTGGACTATATTTTAGGACACTTTAAATGGCCTCTTGTTTGCTAATCAGTCACACTTAAAATAGTTTACCTGCTTTAACAGTAACATGGCTGTTCTGCTGCCATGGATTCAAAATGAAGGACAAATTAACACCATTTAATTCATTATTATTAAATGCATTTAACTTAGCCGAAGCCTTTACTTTAGTGCTCTAGTTATTACGTTATATGGTTCAAACATATAGCACCTTTTCTGCAACCTGGCTGATTTTTTCCTAAATATCTGCAGATCCTCAAGCTTTTGGAAAGATCCTGGGGCACTATGGGAAATGTGTCTGTAGTGCACTTTAGTGCTGTGTCCTGTAGTCCTGCTCAGCAATTCAGGATAGAAATAGCTTCTTTAACAGCTTAATCTTAGTAAGGCACATAACCTGGTAAGGTGGGTCTGATGGCACCTCTGGGTGGAACATTTTGAAATGCCATACAGTAGAACCCATTCTGTTGCCACCGTTGTTCTTTAGAGAGTCTGTTTTACTGTGCTTCACATTATGAACGTGTTCATCTGTATGAGTGTGAGTGAAATAACATGGAACGTTCATTTCAAGTGGTGTCCACAAACTTTTGACCATATAGTGTCTTATGGCAGATTGATCTGTATTATCTGTAGTATTAGCTACTAGTCTGTTAAGTTTATTTAACTACATGGATTACTTAATCCAACTAAAGAAAACATATTTGTGCCTTGATATCAGAGTGAAGACGTGAAAACCAAACCAGAGGAGGGGAACAATGACATCAGGTTCGTTTTCTAATCAATCAAATAACAATAATAATTCTGAATTTTTAATTACTACATTGGAGAAAGAAATGTTCAAAACTAAGACTACTAAGAATAAAGTTCCTCTTAGCAACTCGTAATATATGTAACACACACACACACACACACACACACACACGCATATATACACAGATGCGCATATATATATATATATATATATATAGACAGACAGACAGACAGACAGACAGATAGATAGACAGACAGACAGATAGGTAGATAGATAGATAGAACCATAAAAGTGGGACTGTGACAGCTTAGCAGTTAAGTTACTGGACTATGCTGCCATTGGTCGGTTCTTGGGCGGGGCCCTTACCCCTAAGACTAAACCAATTGTAAATTGACCGTCTGCTATGACATAAATGACACTGTCGTCATAACATCCCACAAAATGCTTCTATTGCATTTTTCTCCAATGACGACGATCTCACCGATGATCTAACTTGCAAGTTAGGAGCACAAGGTCTGAAGATCTTTTCTGTTGTAGTGATGACATAAAGACAGTTAGGTCAAACGAGTCGGAGAAAACGTATGCATTTTATTCATGGAGTGTATTGTAGTCGAGTAAAACTCAATAGAGTACAGATACTAAAAAAGTACTATAATGAAGTATTAGTTCTTCTTTATATTACATCACTGTTAGACGCTACAGGACAGATAGTGAAAAATATTATTTTTAAGCCCCCCCTAGATTTGTGACAGATCTATAATTGAATCTCTTACCTGGTTCTAGATTCGTGAATGGCTATAACATGAGGCTGACCGTGTCATCGAAGGCTGGAAACTTGAGCAGCATTGAACCCAATGGGTTTTCTAACTATACTCTGATCAGACAGGGCAAGTACGTATCTGCACACTGATGCCTGTGTCTGTAATGCGCTTTGCTGTTTTACCCCACATTACCTAAGCAGATTTTCGTGCAGTGTTACAGGCTTCTAACTTCGTACGTGTTGCAGGTCCGCTTTCACCATTGCGAGTGATAATGGAAACAAGTGTGAATACACTATTAATTTGGGCTTTGGAAGCTCCTACACACTTTTTATACCAAGCACCTTTCAATTTGGACATGAGGTAAGCTTGATCTGAGACCATCTGTCAAACATCCAATAGTGTTGTAATCTGAATTCGAGAGCAAAGAAAGTTTTTTCGGGTTAAATATTCTCAAGCAATATATATTAGTAATCATTGTGTATTTTAAGTGTTCTAATGTGGAGCGCGGTCAACCCACAACTCCGTTCAGTCCCAATCTGTGTAGAGTTTGCATGTCCTCCTCGTGTCCGTGGGTTAGCTCGGACTTACTCCCACATTCTAGACATATATTAGGTTAAGTTGTGTCTCTAAAGTTGCCCCAGTGTGAATAAAACCGCACCTGTCATGAATAGCGACTGAGGTCGATGCGTTGTGTTTGTATATTCATTTCACGCACGATGGGGAACTAATATTGCTGTTAATTTCTTAGCACACCAGAGGGCACTATCATGCCTCATATACAGCATAGCTTCCTTCATATCTTCTCTAACTAAACCTGAAGGGATTTGGGATGTTTGAAGATACACAACTGATACAAAAAAGGTGTTTGACAAACAGGTCTGTTTAATTGATTTGAAAAGCAGCAGACTACTTTTTTATTTAATAACATATATAAGAGGGGCACCCCTGCCTCTCAGCAAGAAGGCCCCAGGTTCATTCCCTGGGTCCTCCCCGTGTCTGCGTGGTTTTACTCTGGGTACTCTGGTTTCCTCCCACAGTCCAAAGACATGCGCGTTAGGTGAACTGGTTGCCCTTAGCGTGTGACTGTGTGCATGACTGTGTGTGTGAAACATTTGAATCATTAGACTTATATGATCAAGCACTTACGGTTCGTGATTATGAAAGAACCATTACAAGCCTACGCAAACGTGAACGCACGAGTTGTTACCTGTGTTTGTATCGTTTTTGTGCAGTGTCACAACGCCATAAAGCAGATAGAAGACATCAAGCCCAACACCGTCCACATGGCCTGGCAGATCGTGCAGTATTTCGTGTTAACATGTGGAGAGGTGGTCTTCTCTGTCACAGGCCTCGAGTTCTCCTACTCACAGGTACAGGGATCTATCTGCGGCATTTTCTACAAAGGGTGAAACGTGTGCAGTGTGCTGAAGTTATGACTAACGTTTCAGGCGCCCAAGAACATGAAATCAGTCCTTCAGGCCGGCTGGCTCCTGACCACGGCTTTTGGAAATATTATTGTGCTGATTGTTGCTGAGGCAGGCCAGCTTCTCGATCAGGTACTGAAAATGTGCTTTGTTTTCTTTAGTGCTGAAGATGGATCAGTGTTATACAGTTCACTCCCAATTTGGTCAGTGCCAAGTCTAAAACAGGTTTCCCGTCTAGGATTTTGAGCTGACACGTGCTCTCTAAGACTTTTTAAGCCAGGCTTCGGACTGAACCTGTGTGCAGACGCATAACGTTGACAAAGCGCAGGAATCACTGTACATAAGGATAGAAAAGATACCCACGGCTCCACTGACTGCAAAACGCTATGTATTTTAGCCCAAAAATGTTAGTCGCTGAAAAAAGCAGTAACTGTACAGTGAGTTTTAGAATTCTTATTGAATGGCACTTTGCGTTGATGAAACCCTGCAATGACCTTGCTCCCTGTCCGGAAAATACTTCTGCCTGCGCCTATTGAATTCTGGCTTAGGCTGCAGATCTGTACTTGCAACCCTGACCAGGACAAGGGTTCTGGGTTCGTCAATTTTCTGTCATTCAGGCATGAATTAGATCTACAAGACATTTAAGATTTTAAATTCCTTTTATAATATCATTTTGTAGCACCTTGACCAAATAGACGTCAAACAACACCGACCTGTATTAGTGTTTTATACATAAAACTAAACGTGTCCAGTACCTCAACACAAGATCCTGTGTTTGATCCACAGTGGGCTGAATACGTGCTCTTTGCTGCGCTCTTGTTTTGCGTGTGCGTCATCTTCTCCATCATGGCTTACTTCTACACCTACATCAACCCGGACGAGATCGAAGCTCAGATCACAGGGCTCAAACTTGATGACAAGGAAAAGAAGAAGGAGCATGAACTGTACACGAACTGCGACGACGCCTCCGAAATCAAGCAAACCAAGATCTGAACAGCGCACCTGCAGGTTGGAGCCTGATTTAGCCATTCTTAATGACTCATAGAAGAGCCATTATGTTGGAAGCTGCTCCCGGATTAGCCCTGAAGAATAGTGGTGTGTACTGGACTGCTGCCACTGGCAGATAGCTGCAGTGTTGTGTGTTTGTGTGTGTGAGTGTGTGTGTGCGTGTGAAGTGGTGCCCTCTGGGATATGAAGACTACGGTGTGTTGCTCGCTTTAGAAAGCCACAGCGTGTGGGTGGTGCTGCTCTCTAAAACGATTATGTAATAGTCATATAAATGCAGTAATATTGTAAATGAACTTTCCAGAAAGTTCAGTTTTGGAAAATATTTAAAACGTGCGTCAAGATTTTGAAACTTGGAAAAAGTGCAATTAATTAGCTGTTTGTATGTGATGTAAAATAAAACCCTGTACCTTTTTTTTTTTTTGTAATGTGAAGACGGCGTCTCGAAATAACGCAGACAGACGCTTTCAAATTCTCAATAAAGAACCTGACAGTGGTTTGGCTGCTTTGTGAATCTATGGTGTGTTATGGAACAGGGATCAAGTGTCAGATTTCTGCAGTTATCCGATTATTCACGTGGTCATTTATACAGCATACACTGCTCTAGAAATCACATAAACTATTCCGATAGCGAGAGAGGGAGGGAGATGGATGGATTTTATTTCAGTAATGTCATTTCTCATAGCATTTACACCAGCAATCCGATTTCTGGGGGTCCACTGGTTTGGTAATTAGTAATGCCGCTTCATAGTGAGAAGGCCCTGTGTCCTCCTCGTTTCTGTGGGTTTACTCTGGGTACTCCATTTTCCTCACAGTCCAAAGATACATAAATTATTTCAACTGATTATATTCATATTCATATGTCTGATCAGAGAATATACTGTATATGACTAGCTTAGAAGTAACCTTGTGGTCACAGATGTTGATAAACCACAAACTACAGCTGGTTCAGTTTCCTCCCATAGGCCAAAGACAAACATTAATTGTTTACGTTAAATCATGTATATAAGAGCAGTTTTGATATATCCTTGGCTGTTGGTGTAACCTTGTGCCTATCAGTAAATGGAAATTGTGTGACTGCATAAACTATGAAGTAAAGTATTGAAGTATGAAGTAAACGAAGTTAATTTCAAGCAGATTTGGCCATTTGAATGTGTGCAGAACAGCTAGCAGACAAAAACTTTTGCCAGGGTCACTTCTTTTGCGCTCATTAACATAAGAATTCTCTAATTGGATCTGCCAAGCCTCTAACACTTATACTCCTATACACTCAAGAAAATGAAGAATTTGATTAATTACGATTAAACTTTGAGGTTTCACATGTTCTTTCACAGCTTTGTGAGATTATTGGCTGGTTGAAATGTAGAAACATGATTACTGCCTCATGTCATGTAAAGTGTGAGGTTTCCCCATTATCTGATTCCTTAAGTTCATGCATTACATGCATTCATAAATCTGATTTATTGCTGTTATGGGTTTATTAAATGTATGTTCAACATGCTCACTTATGCACTCAGCTAGTTTAGCTACACATTATTAGATGGTGCTACAAAAAAGCTGTTTTCACACCTACCTTAGTCTAATAAAAAAAAGGCATGAAAGGTGATTTGGAGCAGAGTCCACAGGAAGAAAATGTGGTCCGATGAAAATCTCAGCTAGAAAACAAATACTAGAAAAAAATTCTAATAAAAAAGGAGATTAAGTCCATGCAGGCGATGGCGACGAGATTCAAGTGTACCATGAAAAGTTCTTTAGTGTAGGGTGTGAAACCCAAACCAAATACAGTATATACACTTTAACAAAAAGATGAGCCTGGTTTGAACTTCCAGGTGGGAAAACGCCCCGAGACTGAGATAAGAACGACTCCTACTGAAGAACTCGAAAATGGTTTTTCAAAATGCATTAAGATAAATTTTTTTTAAAAAGAACAGTTACAGCACAAGTACAATTCAAGCCACCAAAAAGAACACAGACGTGTAATACTGTATATAAAATAATCAAATGTGGTCTTTTCTTTTAATTTTAAAATGCAGTGCCTTGCAAAGGTTATTCCTTCCTGCTTTTTTTTTTACCTAGTTTGTTTTATTACAACATGTATTTGGATATTTTTTAAAGAAGTCTGTGAAATAAAATGAGAAGCTCGAGTCCACACAGAAAGGACCCAGGCCGCTCCGTCCCTGTGAGGAGACGATGCGCCGCCTATACCTGCTTATTGAAACACAGCCCACCTGTATGCAGTCTGTCACGTAACCGCAATATTTCTATTTCTGTGGTTATATCTTATTTACGCTTGTTAACACCCACCTCCTCTCTCTTGCCCATTTTCCCTCCGTAGCTGTGAATGCCCTCGCTGCTCCAGTTGAATCATGGGATGGAACAGTAGGCACTGATTGCATTCTTACAAATGGCAGCTGAAAGAATACGTCATCCGGGACTTAAAGCATTTTAGGTATTCAGACGCACTACCCAGTCTCGTGTGCCGTTTAAGTACGGAAGTACGTGGTTTTGGATGCAGCCTTAGCGCTGCAGTACAAGAAGTTGGAAGCTGAATGATGTCATTTCTGCTTCCTGTGGGAAAAGCACATTCGAAAGAACCACATTCAAGCGCGATAGGATAAAGAGCATCATTTATGAGTAAACTGCTTTTTTTTTTATATTAAAATGTACATTGATAAAAAGGCAAGGCAATCTCAGTAATGGCCATTTCCGAGGCGTTGCTCTTTAAATATTTACTTTCTCCCTCCTTTTTGGAACTACCAATACCTAAGCGCATGGCCGTCTACACAGTGATTCGTCTTCAAAAATCCTTACTTCAAACGGGTGTAAAACTAAGACTATATACACATCTGTACACGGATCCACACCCTGCACCTGCACCTGCTCCTGCTCCTCCTGGATTCTTAATCTGCTCCGCGCTGCTTACCTGACATTTAACTGCCATCTCCTTTTTCGTGAGGGCTCAGGTACAGACACGCACTCCCAATACACACAGATGTGTCCCTTCTCTTAGGCATACATGCTGTTTGAGCCATGCATGCTAGTTTGTATAGCTGGGTTTTTAAGTGGATTCTGCTCGCTGATGTCATGACACCTGCAGAAGCTTCCAGAAATGATGAGATATGACACACACTGCTGTGCAGTCCACACACACACGCACACACACACATATGAACGCGCACTAGTGTCTTGCAGGGTGCCTGCTGCACCCACATACACTGGGGCTCATCTAAGAGAGCACGAGGAAGCTTGACAAGTCTGAAACGGTCAATCGAAGCAGCCGGAGGGACCCGGGGCACTCTGGGACAGAGGTTGCTGGTGTTGGGACTGGTTGAACTGACGGCTGGGGGGGTTGGGCGGCATTGTGACGGACAAACCCAGCAGGGCAATCACTGATGGGAAGAGGTAGGCATCCTGGCTCTGGAGAACCTTTGGGAAGACAACAGCTTGTGAGAGTTTTGCTCCAAAGTCCCGCTTTGGATATTTAAAGCGCTGTATGGTGTGGAACGATACAATACACAATACAGTCGATTTTCTCACGATTATCGATATGTCAATAAAAGACATTCCTTTTTTTTTTAGTTCTGAAACGTAAACCATGCAAAGCAAGGCACAATTTCTTGTATAAACGTTAAACAAACTGTAAACAAAAAATATATTTAATAAGTCCCGTGTAATTAACAGAAATGACTAGAAAGACTAGAAAACTGCGAAGTGTTTTACTGTAGCTTCACTATATATGTAAAACAGAGTGGAAAAAGTCCCTTATTATTTATGAAGAATAAACTACTGAAAAGTCTCCGATATACTAAACAATTCAATTCTGAAAGTGAGTTTTTACGTTCAAAAGTTTCTATAACTATAAGGTTCTAGTAACCTAAGCATCCAGCTTAGAGGCAATAAAGCCCTGATGTCATTCGCTTTCATTGTAATGTCCAGCATTTTGTGTTATGATTTACTGCCTCGTATAGAGACCATCTCTACGTTTATGCTTAATACCAGACATTTGGGCTTTAAAGGAACTGTATCATGCCTGTTTGCAAACGCTATACTCTTAGTTTCGTTATTTCTCAGTATTCAGTTCTTAAGTATTTTTCAATTTTTTAATACATCTCTCTCTGT